>SJYO01050590.1:44074582-44171937 GCA_006410555.1 Capra ibex
TGACAAAGGGGTAGATAAAGGGTACTTCACTACCCTGGTCTACGGTACTAGAAACAAAAGACTTACGACTCGAAATTCGGTTGAAAAAGTGAGAGGAGAAAGTGAAAGTAGTTCTCCGAAAAATCGAGGAGAAGTGAAAGACGGTATTCCTACCACAGTAGACGTATAGACTCCAATAACTATAAAGAGGACCGTTAGAACTAAGGTCGAACACAAAGAAGGTCGGGTTGTAAAGAGTACTACATGAGACGTATCTTCAATTTATTCGTCCCACTGTTATATATCGGAACTGTATGAGGAAAAGGATAAACGTTGGTCAAACAACAAGTAATGAAGTACCNGACTCCAATAACTATAAAGAGGACCGTTAGAACTAAGGTCGAACACAAAGAAGGTCGGGTCGTAAAGAGTACTACATGAGACGTATCTTCAATTTATTCGTCCCACTGTTATATGTCGGAACTGTATGAGGAAAAGGATAAACCTTGGTCAAACAACAAGTAATGAAGTACCGTTTATCTACCTCTTTGTTACCTTTGTCACTGTCTGAAATAAAACCCCCCGAGGTTTTAGTGGTACCTACCACTGACGTCGGTACTGTAATTTTCTACGAACGAGGAATCTTCTTTTCGATATTGGTTGGATCTATCGTATAATTTTTCGTCTCTGTAATGAAACGGTTGTTTCCAGGTAGATCAGTTTCGAAACCAAAAAGGTCGTCAGTACATACTTACACTCTCGTCCTGATATTTCTTTCGACTCGCGACTTCTTGACTACGAAAACTTGACACTACAATCTCTTCTGAAAACTCTTAGGGAACCTGACGTTCCTCTAGGTTGGTCAGGTAAGATTTCCTTTAGTCAGGACTTATAAGTGACCTTCCTGACTACGACTTCGACTTCGAGGTTATGAAACCGGTGGACTTCGCTTCTTGACTGAGTAAATTTTATTCTGGGGTTATGACCCTTTCTAACTTCCGTACTCTTCTTCCCCTGTTGTCTCCTACTCTACCAACCTACCGCAGTGGTTGAGTTTTCTGTACTCAAACTCGTTCGAGGTCCTCAACCACTACCTGTCCCTTCGGACCCCACGACGATGTCAGGTACCCTAGAGTTTTCTCAGCCTGTACTGACTCACTGTCTTGACTTGATAACATAGATACAATATAAAGGACTCGTAGTATTAATAACACTAATACAATCTCTTACATGAAAAAGAATTCTGTATTATATATAGGATTTTATAAATGTCAAGGACCTAAGACCATAGGGGTTGGAAATATAAAACATAAGGGTCCGTAGTCTCATGTCTTACGAAATGACGTCACTAATATAACACAATAAGGACATAAAGAAGGAAAAAAAGAAAGTGATAAGGTTGAAGAACAACAACAACAACAAGTCAGTCGTTAAGGACAGGTTGAGAGACACTACGGTACCTGACGTCTTGAGGTCCGGACGGACAGGGAGTAGTAGAGGACCTCAAAGGGGTTCAAGTACCAGTGACCTAACCACTACGGTAGGTTGGTAGAATAGGAGACAACGGGAGAAGAGGAAGACGGAAGTCAGAAAGAGTCATAGTCCCAGAAAAGGTTTATACACAGATTTTAAGGGATATAATTTAAGATAAAATATTTTACTGAGTGTTCAAAGAGAAAAGGACTGATTTAGGATTGAATGGTCTTCCTATGAGGTTACGATCGAGTTGGAGACCAGTTTTTGTAGTAGAGAACAGGGGTTTCGATAGTATCAATTTGTCATAGAAATTTTACTACAAATTATTTTCGATATATACTGTTTGGGTGTCGTTTGTAATAGGAGTTACCACTTTTTAACTTTCGTAAAGGGGATTTCAGTCCTTGTTCTGTTCCCACAGGTGAAAGTGGCGATGATAAGTTGTATCAAGACCTTCAAAACCGGTGTCGTTAGTCTCGTCTTTTTCTTTATTTTCCTTAGGTTTAACCTTTTCTTCTTCATTTTGAGAGTGACAAACGTCTCCTGTACTAGGAGATGTACCTTTTGGGATTTCTGAGGTGGTCTTTTAATGATCTCGAGTAGTTACTTATATCATTTCAACGTCCTATATTTTAGTTGTGTGTCTTTAGGGAACGTAAGGATATGTGCTTATTACTCTTTCATCTTTTTCTTTAATTCCTTTGTTAAGGTAAGTGGTAACGTTGCTTTTCTTATTTTATGAATCCTTATATAGATGGATTTCTTTGATTTCTGGATATATATCTTTTGATATTTTGTGACTACTTTCTTTAGTTTCTCCTATGATTATCTACCTCTTTATATGGTACAAGTACCTAGTCTTCTTAGTTATATGATTTTTACTCATATGATGGGAAACGTTAAATGTTTAAGTTACGTTAGGGATAGTTCGATGGTCGGTATAAAAAGTGTCTTGATCTTGTTTATTAAAGTTCTAAACATACCTTTATGTTTTTTGGAGCTTATCGGTTTCGTTAGAACTCTTTCTTCTTACCTTGACCTCCTTAGTTGAACGGACTGAAGTCCGAGATGATGTTTCGGTGTCAGTAGTTCTGTCATACCATGACCGTGTTTCTGTCTGTATATCTAGTTACCTTGTTTTATCTTTCGGGTCTCTATTTAGGTGTGTGTATACCTGTGGAATAGAAACTGTTTCCTCCGTTCTTATATGTTACCTCATTTCTGTTAGAGAAATTGTTCACCACGACCCTTTTGACCAGTTGGTGAACATTTTCTTACTTTGATCTAGTGAAAGATTGTGGGTTTTACCTAATTTCTAGATTTACATTCTGGTCTTTGATATTTTGAGGATCTCCTCTTGTATCCGTTTTGTGAGAGGCTGTATTTAGTGTGAGGTTGTATTTAGTGTCGTCCTAGGAGATACTAGGTGGAGGGTCTTAAGACCTTTATTTTCGTTTTTATTTGTTTACCCTAGATTAATTTTAGTTTCCTTTTATATTCGTTCCACTTTTCTGTCGGAAGACTTACCCTCTTTTATTATCGTTTACTTCGTTGACTGTTTGTTGATTAGAGTTTTTATATGTTCGTTGAAGACGTCGAGTTAAGGTCTTTTTATTTGCTGGGTTAGTTTTTTACCCGGTTTCTTGATTTATCTGTAAAGAGGTTTCTTCTGTATGCCTACCGATTGTTTGTGTACTTTTCTACGAGTTGTAGTGAGTAATAATCTCTTTACGTTTAGTTTTGGTGTTACTCCATGGTGAAGTGTGGTCAGTCTTACCGACGCTAGGTTTTTAGACGTTCGTTATTTACGACCTCTCCCACACCTCTTTTCCCTTGGGAGGATGTGACAACCACCCTTACGTTTGATCATGTCGGTGATACCTCTTGTCACACCTCTAAGGAATTTTTTAACGTTTATCTTGATGGAATACTGGGTCGTTAGGGTGAAGACCCGTATGTGTGGCTCCTTTGGTCTTAACTTTCTCTGTGTACATGGGGTTACAAGTAGCGTCGTGACAAATATTATCGGTCCTGTACCTTTGTTGGATCTACAGGTAGTCGTCTACTTACCTATTCTTTCGACACCATGTATATGTGTTACCTCATAATGAGTCGGTAATTTTTCTTAAGTAAACTTAGTCAAGACTACTCTACCTACTTTGACCTCGGCTAATATGTCTCACTTCATTCGGTCTTTCTTTTTGTGGTTATGTCATATGATTGTGTATATATACCTTAAATCCTTCTACCGTTACTGCTGGGACATACGTTCTGTCCTTTTTTCTGTGTCTACACATATTGCCTGAAAACCTGAGTCTCCCTCTCCCACCCTACTAAACCCTCTTACCGTAAGATTGTACATATGATAGTTCCTTCTTAACTTAGCGGTCAGATGCAGACTGCGTCCTATGTCGTACGAACCCCGACCACGTACCCCTACTGGGTCTCTCTACAATACCCCTCCCTCCACCCTCTCCCCAAGTACAAACCCTTGCGTACATTCTTAATTCCTAAATTTTATTTATTTATTTATTTATTTTCCTTTTTTTTATTTTACTACAAATTGAAAAATTTTATTTTAGTGTTAGGATATTATTATGTATAATGAAAAATTTTATTCCGTAATTTTTATTTGTTAAAAAATTTTAGTGGGTGTTAAACTTGTACGTTTTCGTTAACTATAATTGTAAAACTATATTAATGTAGAACTAAGAGAAAATAAGTGGTTAACGAAAACAAAGTATTAAACACTGGTTTGATATATAGGTAATATATGTGATAGTAAAATAGGAATTCCATACGGAAATTCACACGTACGCACGATTCAGTGAAGTTAGTACAGGTTGAGACACACTGGGATACCTGACATCGGGTGGTCCGATGACACAGGTAACCTAAGAGGTCCATTCTTATGACCTTACTCAACAACGGTAAAGGTATCAAAGAAAGTTAAAGTTGAACGTTTTTTCCTTTCTAAAATTTTCAGAGGGAGTGAAAAGTATGTGTCTTTGTTTTACTGTCCAAATAGTGATTGAGGATAGGATAGTTTCTGATAAGAGTTTTATTGTGTAGTAAAACATTTTATATGACGTACATATTAACAAAGATACTTTAAGTATTGTTGAGTCCAATGGAAAGGTCATATGTCCTTTTCTTTAATTTCAACAGTCATAAAATTCTATTTTAATATAGGAGTCTTAATATATACTATTTCATATAAAAACGTCCTTTTGTATTGTTATCATATAAAATATGATACTTAGTTTTTCTTTTTTCAGAAGGAGACGTCGGTTGTTTTTAATATTTATTCAAATCGTTTCGGTTGATGAGTGGGGGATAATGACTGTTAACGAAAAAAGTTTACTTACATTAAACGTCCTTTCTAGGGGATATTTTCTCTATTCTAAAGGATAATCTTTTTCATTAAACACTAATTGTAGAGTAAATCTGACTTTATTGTCAGTCTAAAGTCGTACCTTTATGAGATAGTTGTTTTGTCATCTAGAGAAGTCCCTCGTCGGTGAAATGTATAATTAATTCTTATGTTTCAACGTGTTTGATATAAATTGTCCTTAAAGTAACAGTAAGTGTTAGTCTCAGATAAGTGTTCCCCCTTTTTGATCACAATTCGTTGGTGTTTTTGAAAAAAAAAAAATTCAAAATCTTTATAAGGTACTTCAGTGTGAATTCTATCATATCTGAATACGTGTCTCGAACCGTACATAGATGTTTTGGTTGTAATAGTAGATTGGTTATTAAATGTCGAATAGGTCGAGACTCAATCTCCTTCTTAAGAGTGTGAGACCCATTGTAAACATAAATGTTTCTTATTTAGTTAAACTCTCGCAGATATTTACAAAGAAGAAAATGAGAAACGTTTACCAAAGGTGAAACCACAGACGGTATTAGACTAAAGTTAAGAATCTTCCTAAAAAAAAATTACATAACAAAATTTTAGTTAATGTAAAAGGTTAGTTACAAAGTGAGGAAAAGGACTACATATTTTGAAGGAAGTTTTATTTTGTGTTTACCAGACCAAAAAAAATTATGAGAGACCGGGTGTGGTGACAGTCATTATTTGAATTGGATATGGTGTGTTCGGGTAGTCGTCGATCTCATATCATTACGTAAAATGTCAAAAGTCACATGTCGAGAAAGTCGAGGAACCAATATAAATAAAGATTTATAAACTAACAAAAGTGCGATAGTACTTACCCTAACAAAGTATGACCATCATAAAACAACTCTCAAATCGTAGATATAAGTAGTCACTATTACTAGACATCAAAAGAAAAGGATGTCACAGGAAAAGACTGAAACTATAGTCTCATTACGATCGGAGCACTTTGTTTAGACCTTCACAAGGGAGGAGAAGTTAAAAACCTTATCGAAAGTACTTCCTGACCACAAGTAAGAAATTTCAAATCATCATAAGTGGTCACTTCAGTAGACCGGAACTTGTAAAGAAAAAACCCTCCAAAAATTATTAATGACTAAGTTAAAGGAATGACTAATAACCTGATAAGTCTAAAAGATAAAAAGGACTAAGTGAGACCTATCCAAAATTCAAAGATCCTCAAATAGGTAAAGAATATCTGACAAGTTAGACAATCTATGTTAACAGTATCGTAAATATTAGGAAACATAAAGACACCATAGCAAAAATTACAGACGAGAAAGTAAAGAGGAACAGAAAAATAGGGAGTTAATTAAAATAGAAATTTTTCTTTGTCGAAAATCAAAGTAACTGGAAAAGGGCACAAAAGACCAGAGAAAAAGTAAATAGAGGTGGGATTAAAAACAATAAAAGAACTGAGACGATTTAAACCCGTATCAAAGAAGAAAAAAGATCAAAGAAGTCTACATTTCATTCTACCAAATGAATTATAGAAAGAAAAAAAGAATGACATCCGAAAATAGTGATAATTGAAGGGAGATTTGACGAAAACGTCATCGGGTATCCAAAACCCCATAACACAAAGACAAAAGTAAACACAGTTCTAAAAAAAATGGAGAAGAAACCAGGTGACCAACAAGTCTTACACAAGAAATTAAAGGTGTATGTGCACTTAAAAGGTCAAAAGAACGACAACAACTAAAGATCAAAGTATGGTAACACCAGTCCTTTCTACGTACCACACTAAAGTTAGAAAAATTTAAATGATTTCGGAACAATATACTGTATCAGACTTCTTACAAACTAAA
The DNA here is from genome assembly GCA_006410555.1 of Capra ibex. Lineage (NCBI taxonomy): Eukaryota > Metazoa > Chordata > Mammalia > Artiodactyla > Bovidae > Capra > Capra ibex. Next base: position 44,081,243 of record SJYO01050590.1, read on the forward strand.
TGTTGACTCTTTTTGTACATGAAATAACGACTATATACTTTATAAGAAATAATACAGATAATCTATATAAACCAAATTTGATATCGTGTTCAGGTTGTAAAGGAACAACTAAAAGACAGACCTACTGGATAAGTCACGTCTTTTACCCCATAACTTCCGGGGATAATAATAAACCATAGATAAAGTGTGAAGTTTAGATAATGATAAACGAATTATATAAACCCCCGAGGTAAAGGTCACATGTGTATAAATAATGACAATATATAAGAACTATATACGGAGGAAATAGAGTCCCCAAGAATTGGTCCCCGTTAAAATAGTGGTGGTGGGGTTGGTGGAGGGTGGGGTGGGTAGTCGGGGTCCCGGAAATCGTTACATCTCTGGGTTGAACTCTCCTCTATAATTAATCACCTTCAGTATATAAAACGATTCGAAAAGTATTACATATTTTATTGTTCCTAAATAGATCGGGTTTTACAGTTGAGACTGTTTTTACTCTACGGGGCCGATACTCCTTAATTTTCAAACTTCCAGGACAGAAGAATATTATGAAATTTTTGGTCATTCACTCAGATGACTCTTTAATTACTAATGTTGAGACTTTTAAAAATTATTTTTAATTATATACTAGTAAAACCACAAAAGACAAATTCTTTTTCGTATTATACAATTTATAATTCGGTGTCTTTTATATATTCTTTTTTATCATTATAATATCTCTTTTCATTCAAAAACGTTTACGTAATGACCTTTTCTTACGACGATGTACATAATATTGACGGTTGATTTTATATAAACCGGACTAGTTTAATAACAATGAACCATTCTCTTATTTGTATATTTAGATCAAGTATTTTAATCATACACCGTGAATTGTCAGAAGAAATTTAAGTATAAAATTGTTCTTGTAATACTAGTCTCTGCATAGATTAAGTTTTAATAAAATTTCAAAAAAAGTAAAATCTTTATTTCAGTAGAATGATTAGTGTCCCGATCTGTCCTTATCCGGATATTTTTTCAGTTAATTGAACGACAGTTGATAAAAGTCCTTTTTACGATTTACAGGATTTATCCGAAAAAGTTTTATTCGAAACGTTGATAATGGTGTGTGTGTAAAACAGGAAAAATTTTTCAGTAACATTATGACGACTCTTTCTCTTCTCAGACTATGTCAAGACATTTCCTTTCTTACTCACACCGATGATATTTTCTAATTTTCTACCTTTCGTTCCTAACGAAAATATAGTTTGTTTGTATGATCCGGTGAAAGATCTAATCTTTTCCATTGTTATTTGAAAATAATGGAAATGTAAACCGAAGAAACAACTTTGAGGGGATATGGTTGGATTTTGTTTCGTATGTTTTCTATAATTTTAGTATAACAACAGCAAAAGAGACTTTTTGTACTCATAAAAATCCTGTTAATAAATTACGTTTTGAAAGATCATTCAAAATCCATGAAATACGGAAATAATTCGTATCAAATGAGGTTTTCTTCGTTAGAATGTTTTTTTTATATTGCAAGGGTTAAAAGTAGTTTCTGTGTTGTAGGAAAGTTGACTTTTTCTGTTTTTTTTAACCTTTTATGAAGTCTCCTGTGTATAAGTTGAGGAACTTTTGAGGGTCTACTTTGATAATGTCCTATTCTTTTAGGGTTTTAGTATATCAAAAAACCACTGTCTATAGTACCCTCTATCTACCCCTTTGTGACCTTTGTCACAGTCTGAAATAAAACCCCCCGAGGTTTTAGTGACGTCTACCACTGACGTCGGTACTTTAATTTTCTACGAATGAGGAACCTTCTTTTCAATACTGGTTGGATCTATCGTATAAGTTTTCGTCTCTGTAATGAAACGGCTGATTCCAAGTAGATCAGTTCCGATACCAAAAAGGACACCAGTACATACCTACACTCTCAACCTGACGCTTCTTTCGACTCACGGCTTCTTAACTACGAAAACTTGACGCCACAACCTCTTCTGAGAACTCCCAGGGAACCTGACGTTCCTCTAGGTTGGTCAGGTAGGATTTCCTCTAGTCGGGACCCTAAAAAAACCTTCCTTACTACGATGTCGACTTTGAGGTCATGAGACCGGTGGAGTACGCTTCTCAACTGAGTGACCTTTTCTGAGACTACGACCCTCCCTAACCCCCGTCCTCCTCTTCCCCTACTGTCTCCTACTCTACCGACCTACCGTAGTGGCTGAGTTACCTACACTCAGACTCGCTTGAGGTCCTCAACCACTACCTCTCCCTCCGGACCGCACGACGCTAAGTACTCCAGCGTTTCTCAACCTGTGCTTACTCGCTGACTTGACTTGACTTCCCCTCATGTCGGGACTGAAAGATAGAGGAACAGAGGGACTTTAAAGGGTACGTGACTTGATGTGATGAGAGTAAGGAACCGAAAGGTCGGTGATTTCAACTGTCGTTGTGAAGTAAATAAAAGAGAATGGTAAGTATGTGTCATTATTGTCACTTTCAAAGGTAATGTGTTATTTTTATCAAAAGTCTCTTTCCTTTAAAAAAACGGTTGAAAGAAGTTTAAGTTAGATAATAAAAGTCTCAAAACGATATCAAGAGATGAGCCCAAATTCTCCTTTGTTAAGGTCACTTATCTTCTCCTCCGGTTCTCAACATAAATTTCTTCCTTATATTTATTTTTTCTCCTCTGACAACTGTTATTGATTATAATTGTCTCTCGAATGATAAGGTACGTGACTTTAACTCAATTAAAGTACACAATTGGAAATTCTGAGTGTTGTTTCAATTCTCCTTTTCTTAGTTGAAAAAGAGGGGACTTTAGTATTGTTTGTTATTTTCTTGTTTATGAGAATAAAGACGAATCATGTTATGGACTCTAGTATTTAAACTTATTGAGTTAAATATGGACTTTCAGAGTGATAGAAGCCAAAAAAATTTCACTATTGGAATGGTTGTCCTGTGAAGGTCAAGTCAAGTCGAGTCAAGTCAGTGAGTCAGTACAGGTTGAGAAACGCTGGGGTACTTGACGTCGTACGGTCCGGAGGGACAGGTAGTGGTTGAGGGTTTCAAGTGAGTTTGAGTGCAGGTAGCTCAGCCACTACGGTAGGTCGGTAGAATTGGAGACAGTAGGGAAAAAGGAGGACGGGGGTTAGGGAGGGTCGTAGTCTCAGAAAAGGTCACTCAGTTGAGAAGCGTACTCCACCGGTGTCATGATCTCAAAGTCGAAATCGTAGTAAGGAACGTTTCTTTAGGGTCCCGACTAGAGGAAGTCTTACCTGACCAACCTAGAGGAACGTCAGGTTCCCTGAGAGTTCTCAGAAGAGGTTGTGGTGTCAAGTTTTCGTAGTTAAGAAGTCGCGAGTCGAAAGAAGTGTTAGGTTGAGAGTGTAGGTATGTACTGATGACCTGTGAAATGTCATAGAATTTGTCCTGACGACGACGACGACGATTCAGTGAACTCAGAACAGGTTGAGACGTGCTGAGGTATCTGCCGTCGAGTGGTCCGAGGGGGCAGGGACCCTAAGAGGTCCGTTCTTATGACCTCACCCAACGGTAAAGGAAGAGGTTACGTATTTTCACTTTTCACTTTCATTTCAACGAGTCAGCACAGGCTCGGAGTCGCTGGGGTACCTGACGTCGGATGGTCCGAGGAGGCAGGTACTCTAAAAGGTCCGTCCTCATGACCTCACCCCACGGTAGCGAAAGAGGGAATTTGTCCTGTCTATTACTATATTTCCCGAAGGGACCAGGACACCAGGTCATCCAGGTCACCAATTCTTAGGTTGACGGTTGCGTCCCCTGTATCAAGCTAGGGATCAGGTCTTTCTAGGGTACACGACGTCCCGTTGATTCGGGTACGTGGTGTTGACGACTCGGTCGTGAACTCTTGGACACGAGACGTTGTTTTCTTCGGTGGTGTCGCTCTTCGGGTGTGGGGTGGTGATCTCTCATCGGGGCAAGTGTTGATCTCTTTCGGGTACACGTCCTTGTTTCTGGGTCGTGTCAGTTTTTTTATTTGTTTATTTATTTATTTAAAATTTACCAGTAGAAGGGATTTTAAAAATTAAGACATGGTCATTTCAATCTGTTAAGTTTATACATATAGGTTTTTAAGATGGAAATTTTATAATGTTTAAATCAGAGATTTTTACGACAAAAGATTTTATACTAATTTTTAATTCCATTATTTACTTTTTTAAAGATTAACTCTATGTTACAATTCAGGATAAAATATGACTTTAATATCCCTAAAATTACGTCCTCAATGAGTTTCACATAAGATAAATTCGTTAATAAGATGTTTCCTTTACCTTTTTCATGTCTTTTATTAAAAATTTATTTTATATTGGTGTAATTTTTTTATATATATATATATACTGGTGTAATCTGACTTTTCGTCCTTCGTTTGTGATCTAAAATCTTTCTGTCGATCCCTAAGTGATATGAAAGTTTCTATTATTTTGACTCTCTTTCGTAATGTATGGCAAATTTTCGTTAATTACATGTTTTTTTGTCTTGACTCTTGTGATATAACAGTGTCTTTATCTTTTAGTCCTGTGGCCACACACATACACACGAATGATGGTGATTTATTTCCGAGTCACTCATGAATGGTACACTTACTTTACTCTGTCTACATTCACAAATGTAAACAGTCGAATTGAGACCTACTAATGTGGAAGGTGTTGACCACATATTTGTATGAACCACATATTTAATTTCTCAGTCAAGTGCAGACTGAAATTTTTTTTTTTTTCTTTGAAAATTTTTTACATTGTGGAAATCCAATCTTTTCGTTAGTCATTCTTTCCTTTGTGTTTAATTCTCTTTTATAAGACCCAGAACACACATTTATGCATATAATTTCTAATTAAGTAGACTTTCGATGTTAATAAATTTGTGTATCTGTTTTTTTATCACCAGTGGACAGGAACACGGTCCGCAAAAGTGTAGATATCAGAGTTTTGTGTCGACTTATGGTGAAACAATTTATGAGTAGTAATAAATCTAACACTTAACGGGAAGGGTTACATTCATTCCGATATGATAGTTTTTCTCGGTTGTCATGGTGATGTTAACGACGACTGTCTCTCCGATGTCTTGTCACAATCGTCACAATTGGGTTTTCTTACTTCGGAGATATATTAAGTCCGGTACACTGTCAGTTGTTAGTCGTCCGGAAATGTTTCTAAGGCCCACGTTTGGTTAGTTCGATCTAGTTTTCGTGGTTTACTTCAGGTTGTTTCTGATGGGAAGTTATTCTTCAAAGTTTGAAAAATAAGTTTCCATATTGTATAAGAAGTGACAGACTGTTTTCCCTTTGTTCCGTTTACACAAGTAAGAGTGAGGATGGGATCCCGATTGTCAACAAGTAGGGACTTAATTCTGTCCATCTATTGTCCGTGTTAAAGATAAAGTAAGGTATAGCACTAATTTTATTAAAATTTTTCAATAGTGAGTAATACTTACCGTCTAGGTGTTTCTCCAAGTGAAATCTCTTCCTTGGTTGACATTTCAGTTCATGGTTTTGTTTCTAGATGTTAGAAGATTTTTATGATTGAAAAAGAAGCCATATAGTTATTTTTATAAGTGTCGGGTAGGTTGAGAAAATAGGAGAAAGGTTAATATATTGATTATTCGTACCTTCTTTCATAGTTGGTGAATATAATTTTTTTTTTTTCTTTAAATATCTCTTAAGTCGGGGTTTTAACCCCCTGTATTAATAAGTTTTCCAGTCGTAATTTTTAGGAGATAATAAAGTGACGTTTGACAATTTCTTATTGGAACACATAATAAACGTATGTTTTATTAAATTACGATAAAATTTAGAAATACACGTCATTCATATTTTCTATTATTAACCGTTATTTATTTACCTGTAATTTTTAACTCTTTAAAATGAGGGTTTACTCAATAACGAGGAAATTCGAATACCAAGAGGTATTTGAATATTTCTTGGTATTTGTTCAAAGTTATTATGACGATAACTTATCCTGTAAAATTTTTGAGAAAATATTAAGTTTATACATATTTTATGTAAATGATTGAAGACCAAGATCGTGACTGTTTTGTAAAGCGTAATCTGTTTATATTTGGACTTTTTTTATGCTCTTTGTTAACACATTCTCGTTACCTCTCGTTGATAGGCTCTGTTCCATTACTCTGTGATATTAGGAACTCTTTTCTCTTACTGTAGTCGACTCAAAGAGGTACTCCTGTAAAGTCGTTTTTAGTTTCAGGGTAACTCAATTCCTTTTTTCCAACTGTGACTCTCGATGAGCTATGTTATGGGTGAGCACGTTGACGGGTTAAGGATGTCACCATTAAGTCCCCTTTAAAGATTCTTCGGGCCGAAAGACGTCGTCGACTCTCCGATTCCTCGATCCGTCTCAGTGTAATGGAAATCCTCTGGATATTATTATTATATCACTGAAAAGTTGTCTTTACTACCTTTAGTTTTTAATTACTTCATTTAGGAATTTTACGATTTTCTTTTATAAGTAGTTGGATCTTACGATGTGGATCCCTTTTATATGGGAAATTTTACTACTGTTTAAATTTTTGTCTCAGTGTATTTGTTTTCAACTTACTTACACGTCGTTTGGACGTGATTTTTTGGTAATGATTTTCCTCATGAATGCCATTTTTCTTTCACTAGGGTCTGCCTTAGTACTTTTCTTCTTTCTTTGTCGTGACCTTTGCCATTTTTACACCCGTTTGTTTACTTATGTCTGTCTTTTGTATACTGTTGTCACCATGTTTACATTATTCTCCTCAGTTACGTCGACTTAGTAACATTTCAAGTACGTGACGACCTTCACCATATTCATTTTGAAGTTCCATCTGGGATCATTCAGTTCTTACGTACAAAATTTGAGATCCCATTAGTGGTTCACCCCGAAAGGTCTACCGAGTCGTCATTTCTTAGGTGGACGGTTATGTCCTCTCCGTCCAAGGTAGGGACTCAGTCCTTCTAGGGAGCCTCTTCCTTTACCGGTGGGTAGGGTCATAAGAACGGACCCTTTAGGGTACATCGTACCCCCCGATGTCGGGTACCCCAACGTTTTCTCAACCTGTACTGAATCGCTGATTTGTTATTGTTGAATATCTTTCCCAGGGTTTTCCGATTCTATGTCTAGAGACTCCTTGTCACCCGACGACGTTTTGTACGATTGGTGACGGTGTCTCTGTTTACGATCTCCGGTAAGTGGTCTTGGTTCTGGTGACGGACTGTATTCCTTATGACGTCCCTGGTTGACAGAAGTCTCGTCAAACGGTCACCATATTTTATTTTTGTTCTTCTTAGTTGAGAAAAGAAGTTGGAGGTCGGATTGTCAGAGGGATGTTACGGGGAAATAACCGTCTCAGATTGTGTCTGATCGACAGTTTCTTCTTTACACCAAAGGTCTCGAAGGTCGAGGTCATAGTGTTCTTCCCGATTTTCCCGTCCAAAACTTGAATCTCCGTTGTTATTCAGTCATTGACTGTCTCAGTCGTAGAAATAAATCCAGAGAGTAGTACGGTTCAAGTCTATTCACCATTTTCAGAAGATTAGAAGAGAAACCTTCCATTTTCAGACCGACGGTACTAAAGTTTCCGGTTCACCTTCCACTTCCAATCTTCAAAGGTATAAGTCATAAGTCATCCATACGAACTGAATTAGGAGGTCAAAAGTTATGTATTGGATAGAGGATGTTTTTACACGTACTTCACAGGGTTATGTGTCTACGAGATAAATAGGAAGTAAAAGATTATTTGGAGTTTTGGAGATGGTCTACTTGTTCCTCGTCAGTAGTTTACTTAACTTCCCTCTTCTGAATATATGAAAATAAGAGTAAAGGTTTCTACGGACCACGATATTCAAAGATACGGAGAATTCCTAGACGACACATTTATTCCCATCAAGGTTCTATGAGGATGATGTACGAACTCTAAGTCCATACAACCCAGACAATTCAGTATCAAAGGTGAGAAGTTTCGGAACGGTTGAAAGAAACAGGTACACTCGTATAATGTAAAATTTTAGGGATATAAAACTAAAAACATCACAAAGTATTGACTAAAACTAAAAAAAAACATATACCACACCTTTTCATCAGGTTAAGAGGTTTGTGGTAAATAATTTATCTAACAGAAAAAGGGGTGATATATAAGAACGGAGAAGACAGTGTCTAATTAACTGTTATATTCATATACAAATAAAGCCCCGAGAGATAGTACAAGGTGACTAGGTACACAGACAAAAACACGGTCGTCGCATGACAAACCTATTAATATAGAAGTATCATGTCAAAGTCGGGCCCTCGTACTGTGGAGGTCTAAACAAGAAAGAGTTGTAACGAGACTAATATTTCCCAGAAAACCTAAGGTACGTTTAAAATCCAAGTAGACAAGATCAAGACACTTTTACGGAAACTATAAAACTATCCCTGACGTGACTTAGGTATCTGATAGAACCCGTCATACCCGTAAAATTACTATGACTAAACAGGTTAGGTACACGTGCCACGTAGAAAGGTAAAAAAACGGAACAAATGGTAAAGAAAGTAGTCACAAAATGTCAAAAGTCTCTTGTCCAGAAAGTGACGGAACCACTCTAAATAAGGATCCATAAATGAAAAGACTAGGTTAATATTTACCCTGACAAAGAATTAAAGAGACTATGAAGTAACAAGTTTGTCTACTTACGTTGTCTGGAGACATTTAAGTCGAACATAGGTCGTTGAAAGGACTTAAGTAAGTGACTTAAGTTGAAAACTTATTGTTAAGTGAATGACTTATTGTCAAAAAAACACTTCAGAAACCCCAAAAGATATATTTAACTGTCATAGTACAGTGGATGTTTGTCGCTGTCAAAATAATGAAGGAAAAATTAAACCTAAAGAAAATACACACACACACACACCGGAAAAAAAAAAGAAAAAACGGATTAACAACACTGTTCTTGAAGATTGTAATACAACTTACTTTCACCACTCATAGAAACAGAATAAGGCAAAAAATATTAAAATTTTAAATCAATCAAAACCGATTAAATCAATCAAATCAATCAAACCTGGAAGCAACGACACGTACCCGAAAGAAATCAACGTCGTTCACCCTCGATGAAAAGTAACACTACGTGTCCGAAGAGCAACACCATCGAAGAGAATAACGTTTCGTGTCCGATTTCCGGGTTCCCGAAATCATCAACGTCGTACGTCCGAGTCGTCGACTTCGTACACCCGAGATCTCATGTATGAGTCATCAACGCCACGTACCCGAATCAACAAGACACTGCACACCTCAGAAGTGTATGGTCCCTGACTTGGGTACAGGGGATGTAACCGTCCGTCTAAGATTAGGTGACACGGTGATTGATTCAAGGAACAGAATAAGGACTAGAATCTCGTTTTCGGAAGTCTAAAAGAGGTGACTCATATTGCAATCGACACCCAAAATTATACACACCGGAAATAATACAACTCCATCCAAGGGAGATACGGATGAAACGACTGTCACTTTTCACTTTTCACTGTCAGCGAGTCAACACAGACTGAGAATCATTGGGGTACCTGATATGTCAGGTACCATAAGAGGTCCGGTATTATGACCTCACCCATCGGAAAGGGAAGAGGTCCCCTCAAAGGGTTAGGTCCCTAGCTTGGGTGCAGAGGGCGTAACGTCCGCCTAAGAAATGGTCGACTTGGTGTTCCCTTCGGGTTCTTATGACCTCACCCATCGGATAGGGAAGAGGTCGTCTAGAAGGGCTGGGTCCCGTCCGTCTAAAAAATGGTTGACTCGATAGTCCCTGTCAAGAACAGTATTTATCTACGACTTGAACAGATTACGTGAAAGACGTAGAGGACTCTACTACACTAAAAATAAAAATTTAAACTATTACACTATATAGATTAATTGACTAAACATCTATAACATGGTAGGAACGTAGGGATCCTATTTAGGGTGAACTAGTACTACATACTAGGAAAGTTGTATAAATCAGACCAAACTATAAACCAAACTATTATAAGACAACGTCTAAAATGTAAATGTAAGTAGTTACTATAATCAGACATTGAAACACACACACAATAGTCCAACGATAGACCAAAACAATAGTCCTACTACCACCGGAGCATCGTACTCAGACTTTCACAAGGAAGGAGTGATTGAAAGACTTGTCAAACTTTTCCTTTTCATAATTGGTAAGAAATTTACAAACCAGTACATACCTACACTCTCAACGTGACACTTCTTTCGACTCACGACTTCTTAACTACGAAAACTTGACACCACAACCTCTTCTGAGGACTCTCAGAGAACCTGACGTTCCTCTAGGTTGGTCAGGTAAGATTTCCTCTAGTCGGGACCCACAAGAAACCTTCCTTACTACGATTTCGACCTTAAGGTCATAAAACCGGTGGAGTACGCTTCTCAACTGAGTAGCCTTTTCTGAGACTACGACCCTCCCTAACCCCCGTTCTCCTCTTCCCCTTCTGTCTCCTACTCTACCGACCTACCGTAGTGGTTGAGTTACCTGCACTCAAACTCACTTGAGGTCCTCAACCACTACCTCTCCCTCCGGACCGCACGATGTTGAGTACTCCAGCGTTTCTCAGCCTGTGTTGACTCGCTGATTTGATTTGACTGACTTTACAAACCATCCTAATTGGATACTTCGGCAGACTAGGACCTGAAGACAAACAATCTTCAAAAAAAATAATGACTAAATTAAAATAATGACCATTAGTCAGACAAGTATATAAGATAAAGAAAGACTAAGTCAGAACGTTCAAACATGTAAAGGTCCTTAAATAGGTAAAGAAGATACGTTAGGTAAAATAATCGTATATTAAGAAGTATCATTAGTGAATATTATAAACATAAAGACACCACAGGTAAAAATAGGGACTAAAATAAATAAACCCGGGAGAGAGGAAAAAAGAACTACTTAGATCGATTTTTAAATGGTTAAAGCATATATAAAAGTTCTGAAGGGACCACCGGGTCACCATTCATTGGACGGACGATTACGTCTTCTACGTCCAAGCTAGGGATTCAGTCCTTCTAGGGGATCTCTTCCTTTACCGTTGGACGAAGTCATGAGAACGGACCCTTTGGGGTACTTGTCTCCTCGGACTCTCCGATGTCATTTACTGAAGTGCTCTTTCAGTCTGTGTTCAATCTCTGATTTGTTGTTATAGTATATAATAGTTTCCTGGTTGAGAATTAAAGTAACTACAAAATACAAAAATCCAGAGATAAAGTCAATAAAGGTGAGAGTAGAAAATAAAGGAAAAAAGAGGATTGAAAGCCAAAATGAACAAGAAGAAGATCAAAGAAATTACACGTAAAACTAATAAACTCTAAAAAGAGTATAGTAGTTCACCCGGACATAGTGATATTTGAAGGGAGAATCTTGACAAAATACAAGTAGGGAGAAACTGAAAAGTTACTAGGTAACTAACAAATCAGAGGTATACAAACACCCGAAAAAAAAAAAAGGCCAAAAGAAGAACGTCAATTAAAGATTAAAGTATGGTCACTTTAGGTTTTTCTACAGACTGTATACGACCTTTCCCACACTTCTTTTCCCTTAGGAGGATGTGACAATTATCCTTGCATTTGACCATGTCGGTGATATCTTTTGTCATACCTCGAAAGAGTTTTTTGATTTTTATCTCAACGGTTTACTAGGTCGTTAGGGCCAGAACCCGAACATAGACGTCTTTTGGTATTAAACTTTTCGATGTACGTGGGGTCACAAATGTCGTCGCGATAAATGTTTTTGGTTCTATTCCTTTGTTGGATTTACGGGTGACTGTCTTCTTACCTATTTCTTCCACACCATGTATGTATGTTACCTGACAATGACTCGGTATCTTTTCTTACTTTATTACGGTAAACGACGATGAACCTACCTGGATTTCAAATAGTGTGATTCTCTTCAGTCTGTTTCTGTTTATGGTATACTTATACGTAGGAAATAGTTTATAGAGAAAGTGAAACACTGAACGGAAAATGGAGAGGAATCACCATAGAAAAAAGAAATTTAAAGTGAATCAACAAAAGCCGACACGACCCAGAAGTGACGACGTGTCCGAAAGAGATCGACGTTGTTTACTTCCTATGAGAGGTCGACACTACATGCCCGAAGAGTGACGCCACCGAAGAGAACAACGTCTCGAGCCCGAGGTCCCTCGTGTCCGAAGTCGTTGTCGCCGTGTGCCCGAGTCATCCACACCAAGGGTCCGAGATCTCGTGTCCGAGTTGTCAACACCGCCTGTCTAATCACCGAGACGCCGTACACCCTATAAGGGCCTGGTCCCGAGCTTGGTACAGGGGACGGGACCGTTCGTCTAAGAAATGGTGACTCGGTGGTCCCTTCGGGAGGAATTACTATAGAAAACTTGTTGTCTGGAAGTAAAATTACTTCATGTTGAATAGTTATTTCCTAGAGACAGATGGGGATCCGATCTTCCCTATAAGAGGATACCAAGGAAGTTCCACGTGATAACGAGATTTAACGTGTAAATATAACTGGTAGGTAGACCTTAAGTCAAACATCATATACGACACTTCAGTCCAAGCTCTAAGTGACCAAAGCTATGACTAGGTTATAGTAAATAACTAATCCAGTAGTAAGAAGTCAGGTTAGTCGGGTCACAGTGGATGACATTTCCTGTAGTAAAGGGGTGCGTGACGTTATGGTGGAAAAAGTATAGTGACCTTCTATTTGTACTACCAGATAAAGACCTGGGAGATAAGACAAAGTGATAACAGAAACGGAGGTTTGGTGTTACAGAATGAAATATTATCAGAGTAAAAATCGAGAGTCACCCTTTCGAAAGTTATAAAGTGTTGACTTATACTACACACGACGTCCGAAAATCTATAGGAAATAATCTAATTCTTATAAGGGAATATGAGAATAAAACGACTCAAAAAAAATAGTACTTCAGTAAAACTAAATTTGATGATAAAATTCTTTTAATAATTTTACTCAGGACGTGATCTCGAGGGAAAGGTCTTTTCATGTGATGGTTTGAATGTGTCAAGGTCCCAGTATCATTCAACATGAATGAAGGTATGGGTAGACTTACCATTTAATATAGTCTCGACGTGAAGGTAGACATGATAGAGGTACGAGTGAATCGTTGTAAAGGTGAGACAATTTATTAAACTCCACCAAAGATCAGTACGACTTGACGATAGTTGAAACCTTATAACTAAAACTGTAGTTAAAACAAAGACAGTTAGGAGACTAAAACATAGGAGGCATTGGCATAAAAAGGGTATATAAAACAACCGATGTCACGTATTAGAAAATCTTACACTATAAAAAGTGATTACCCATTTATATTATCGTTTTTATGTGTTTTTGTAGTGTCTTCTTCTATCGGTTTAGTTTGAAGTAAAGTCGTATATATGACGGAACAAAATTAATACTGACTAGTACAGGTCGGTTAGTTTGTCTTTGTATGTTTACTTGACTAATATTAAGTTAAGATAAGTTTACGTCTATTAGTCCTCATTTTATAATAGATAAACTAATATCCTTTAATTTTTATTAATGAACTGTATCATATATTTTTTGTACAAGACTGTCGGTTGTTATCAATAAATTAACAACGATAATCTAATCTCGGTTTTAATCAGTAGTCAATACGACTTGTCTCTAGTCCTTACTAAAATATCGTCACATAGTATTATACTAATTAGTACCGAAGTTTTTCTGACGAATATTGGTCATGATGTTTTATTTGTATGTATTATGACGGTTTTTACTAGTGATAAACACAGAATATTAAATATCCAGGTATGAATGGGAGTGTGAAAAGTTCTTAGACCTGGCAAAGAGGATAAAGATTCTGGTTGGGAACCCCTTGTCTAGGAGCTTTCGACGTATAGTGATCTTTTGGTTTCTATTTGTACAGTTAATCCTAAAAATTTATGACTATATCCCAGACACAGTGACTTTAGTCCGTGATTTAAAAGAATTGATATACGAGAGAGAAAATTAAGTAAAAAGTTCATACATTCGGGGACATTCAGGAACGTCCGTAGATGTATTGATTGTCATTCTGTCGAAAGGATTCCAGGTTTCACAGGTTAGAGACTCGGTATAGAATGTCATTTTAATTTTATTTATCTTAATCGTGAATTCTTAAATTGTAGTAGTGTAGTAGGTGAGGAATTGTTTCAGAAATAGCTCTAGGAACGATAATAAAGTTAGAGGTCTCGTAAGTCATAAGGACAGAAGAATTGGAAACGGTAATTAACTGTTCTTGTAATTTTAATACTTGTTCGAAGGAAACAACCTTTGACCCACAAAACACGTATGAGTCTCTTGGATACATTTGAAGGGTAAAATTATTGATAGAAGTAAGTTCTCACCGAAAGTTTACTAAAAAGTTTAATTACATATTTATCTTTTCTTTGGTTAATATAAACGATCTTTTCGTTTTCCGAACTTTTTTTTCATCTCGAAAGAGAGAGATTAGTACCCTGATAAAAGTCCGGATATATCAGATAAACATCCTTATAGTGTTTCTTATTTGGACAATCAATATCTGCCAAAGTGAGATAAGAAGAGATATAGACAGTCCATGTAGTCTACAGTGACGCTCGAAGTTCTTAAACTTTTTCTTATCTATGTGCAAGTATATATTGATTTAGTGAAACAACATGTAGACTTTGATCGTGTACGAATTAGTTGATATGAGGTTATATTTTAAAAAAATTTTTTAAAATTCTTTCTATTTTATTAAAGACGGATGTTTCTTAAATAGTAAAGTAACCACCACCACCCTATTCCTCACACTCTACTCTTCCTTTTTTACGTGGTAGGTATACCACGATGTTCTGGACAAACGGGGTTCTAGGTGAGAGACAGGAGGAGGGGGCGTGAGAAACGGGGTCCCCTCGGACAAGAGTGTCCCCTCGTAGTTGTCGGAGGAGGGACGGGGTACCGACCAACCCATTTCACCTACCTCTTGTGACGCTCTACGACCTCCTAACCACTCTACCGCTGCAAATAAGGACGTCCCGAGACCCCACGCCGACGTGGGGAGGTTACTTCCTACACCTAAAGGGTCCACCGTGTCTCCGTTTCCTGGACGGACGGTTACGTTCTCTACGTCCTCTGAGTCCAAGTTAGGGACCCAGACCTCCTGGGGGACCTCCTCCTGTACCGTTAGGTGAGGTCATAAGGTCGTACCTCTTAGGGTGCCTGTCTCCTCGGACCGCCCAGTGTCAGGTATCCCAGCGCTTCTCAACCTATACTGACTTCGACGACTCGTGTGTGTGTCTACATATCGGTTCAATCACCGTATTGGTCTTTCTCTCCTAGACAAGGTTTATTACACAGTTCTCTTTCGTTACACTGATATATAGGGATTACCTTGTATAAGATTCCTAAAATTTTTTTGAAGTTTTATTAGAATCAGACGGAAGTGATTAGTATGACACCTATATCACTAATCATCACGATGAGATGTTGACAACACACTCATGACCTCTATTAGTTCATTCATTAATAAATCCTTAAACGAAAATTCCATGTCTTTTACGTCTACATTCTAAATACTTCATTTCTGTTACATCATTACGTGTCAAGGGCTACTCCGGATGTTTGTTGCTGTTTAGAGATCGTGATTTTAACAGTAAAGATTTATATGATAAAGGGTGATTTTCCTTGGTTCCGAGGAACCCTTTTTCGGTTCAAATCCAGTCTTTTACGAATTGCATTCGTACCTTATGGAATGGTATGATTTTTAGTTCCTTCGATACTAATTATCGATTTGATGATACCAGTCTAGTTTTCTTGAAAGTCGTGGTCCTTTCAAGGTGATGAGTGATTTTCCTATCATACAGTTATATAAATGTAAGTATTGAATTATTCTGACTACTAAGGGGTTTTTCGAATAACCAGTGAAAAGTTTCCAACGATCCCTTAGGTAAATGATGATACTTTTAAGTGTTTTGGCCCCTTTTTTGTCTTGTCTTTTTTTTTTTCTTTCTTTTGTACGAAAAGATTGTGTTTGGTCTGGAGTCATATGGGTGTATCAACTGCTCTTCAAAGAGATATTTTTATGAGATCTGTTGTTTGTTTCTTCACTACTGTTTCCATCTTATAGAGGTAAACCACTGAGGGTTATTTACTTGCCCATATCCTTTACTAGTGACCACCGAGATTGTAGTACTTTTCTCCTCTGTTCTTTAATATATTGATGATTTGTTTCGCGGTGGACTTCTTTAGTATTTTATTTTGAGTTTGGAATTATACTGTGAATGTCTTTACAGTTGAATTTCCTTTATGACCCATATTCCTCGTATAATTTACTTAAGTGTCTTTATACTAATCGTTCTAAGTCTAGTACTCTGTTTTTTTACGTCAAATTGCTTTGTGACGTTCCCTTTTTTTTACCTCTTGAGTTATTTTGTCGGAAGTCGACATAGTTGAGGTATATGTCATCATGGTTTTTATTGTCCTGTGAATTCTTATTTAAATTAGTTTCTCCATGACTTTTGATGTTTTGTGACGATTCTCTTTAATTTCTAGATTAATTCACATTTCTATGGGGTACAAGTACCTAACCATCTTACCTATAATTCTACTGTGATGATGGGTTCCATCAGGTGTCTAAGTTACCTTAGAGATAGTTTTAGGGGTTCTTTATCCTCTTGTGTAGGATTTTAAGTATACCTTAAAGTTCTCTTGGTTTTTAGGTTTTGTTAGAATTGTCTCTTGTTTCAACCTGTTGAGAGTGAAAGTTCGAAGTTTTGAATGATGTTTTCATGTCATTAGTTTTATCGCATACCATGACCTTATTCCTAATATACTTAGTCGCCTTTTATATAATTCAAGGGATATATACTTGTAAGTTCAACGCTTGGAAGTTTCTGCGTTTACACGTAAACGTACAGGTTGATGCATTCAGTCAAGTGTAGACCGCATGTGACAGTGCACACACGTACGAGATGTTCACCAATACGAAGACACATCAAATGACATATCATAATATATCTTACCCCGAAGGGTTCACCGAGCCACCGTTCCTTAGGTGGTCGGTTACGTCCTCTGTGTCCCTTGTGCCCAAGCTAAGGACCCAGTCTCCTTAGACCTCCTCCTTTACCGTCGGACCTCCTCTATTACCGTCGGGTGAGGTCATAAGGACGGACCTCTTATGGTACCTGTTTCCTCGGACCGTCTGACATCAGGTACCCCAGCGTTTCCTCAGCCTGTACTGAATCACTGATTTGTTATTGTTGTATTAATTACATACAATTCATGAATCTTATTATGGACCATGTATCATGGTACATTCACAAACTTTAATAATAAAACGATAAATAAAAAATTTCATATATGTATGTATATATATAACATATGTATATAACAGTGGGACGATTAAATTGAATATAGTCTCATATAGTGTACTTTACGGTCCGACCTACTTCGTGTTCGACCTTAGTTCTAACGGTCCTCTTTATAGTTATTGGAGTTACGTCTACTGTGGTGGGAATACCGTCTTTCACTTCTCCTTGATTTTTCGGAGAATTAATTTCACTTTCTCCTCCCTCTTTTTCAACCGAAAAAGTGAGTTGTAAGTCTTTTGATTCTAATACCGTAGACCAGGGTAGTGAAGTACCGTTTATCTCCCCTTTGTCACTGTCTGAAATAAAACCCCTTGAGGTTTTAGTGACGTCTACCACTGATGTCAGTACTTTAATTTTCTGCGAATGAGGAACCTTCCTTTCGATACTGGTTGGATCTGTCTGTCGTATAATTTTTCGTCTCTGTAATGAAATGGTTGTTTCCAGGTAGATCAGTTTCGATACCAAAAAGGTCATCAGTACATACCTACACTTTCAACCTGATATTTCTTTCGACTCGTGACTTCTTAACTACGAAAACTTGACACCACAACCTCTTCTGAGAACTCTCAGGGAACCTGACGTTCCTCTAGGTTGGTCAGGTAAGATTTCCTCTAGTCAGAACTTATAAGTAACCTTCCTGACTACGACTTCCACTTTGAGGTTATGAAACCGGTGGACTACGTTTCTTGGTTGAGTAACCTTTTCTGCGACTGCGACCCTTTCTAACTTCCTCCCTTCTCCTCTGTTGTCTCCTACTCTGCCAATCTACCGTAGTGGCTGCGCTATCTGTACTCAAACTCACCCAAGGCCCTCAACCACTGTTCTGTCCCTCCGGACCGCACGACTTCGGGTACCCCACCGTTTCTCAGTCTGTGTTGACTCGTTGACTTGACTTGACTTGACTTGACTTATATGTGTCCTTCTCACACATTATAGTTTTGTAAATACCGTCAATGAACCCGACCCACTCCTCTCTTCACCCCTATGTGAACCCCCTTTACTCAATTCTCCGAAATTCTCATAATGAAAGATATCAAAAAATTTTCGATATACTTAAAAATTTTTAATACATGTGACATAAACGGTTATGGTACATATTCGTGTGACGTAGATACATTTCCGTAAGATGTTACAGAAATTTCAGCATGAGAAAAGTCATATTAAGATCATTATGTTTTTATAGTATCCGAATTGTGATTTTAAATAAAAGAAGATGAGTTTTATTTTCTTTCGTAGTAACGATTTAGAAAATCATGTTTGTGATCGGTAGTCTTCTCTTAAGACTCAGAAGGGAAAATAAAAATTGAAAAATTGTTGTGTGATTTTAAATAAGATGTTTGTTTTAAGAAACTCGTCCTTTACATTTCTCTGATAAGGTAAAATAGAGTATTTTTAATAGTTGTTCATTAAAAATTTCAAATTGTATGTGTCGGATATTTCATCGACGGTACATTTCGTTTAATTCGTCACTCAGAGATGAAAATTTACTTTTGGTCGTTGAATGTTTAATTCTTGATAACCCACTAGAAAAACATAAGATCGATTCTCGTGAAGTTTACTCTCTGGTAGAAAAATTTTACACGAAGTTTCTATGATGTCCGTTTCCCTTTTAAAATTCCCCCACTTATACGAAATTATATTCTGTATTTGATCTATAGAGTTGACTCAGGGTTTGTTCTAAGTCAGTACTCCACCCCTTCTCTCGACCATTACAGACCAGTCTGTCCTTTTCTTATTTCTAAAATTTTCCACCGAACGTCTCACTATTTACCCCTTCGATTCTCATCTCCCTACTTCCTTTCTACCTTCTCCTGTCGTTCCCCAGTCAGAGGGTAGGACCAGTTTCTCCGTCACTTAATAATCCCTCTCTATATGTGCCTCTTCCGTTACCGTGGGGTGAGGTCATGAGGACGGACCTTTTAGGGTACCTACCTCCTCGGACCTTCCGACGTCAAGTACCCCAGCGATCCTCAGCCTGTACTGACTCACTTAAGTGAAAGTGAAACGTGAAAGTACGTGACCTCTTCCTTTACCGTTGGGTGAGACCACAAGAACGGACCTCTTAGGGTCCTTACCCCCTCGGACCACCCGACGGTAGAGACCCCAGCGTGTCTCAGCCTGTACTAACTTCGCTGAACCATCGTCGTATTTGTCTCCCCCGGAAGGGGTCACAGAGTCACCATTTCTTAGGTGGATGTTACGTCCTATGTACTCAAGTTAAGGACCCATCGCTTCTAGGGGGCTTCCTGCCGCACCGTTGGGTGAGGTCATAAGACCGGACCCCTTAGGGTACCTGTCTCCTCGAACCTCCCAATGTCAGGTGTCCCAGGGTTTCTCAGTCTATGCTGACTCGATGACTCGTACGTGTGTACGTGTCTGTCCTCACTTTCGAAGGAGAGGTTCTTAGACTCTGGGTCCTCGTGTTCGTCACGTGTGTGACGTCGAGGTCGTGACTAAGTCTCATGTCCACAGTTTTGGAGTCAATGTCCCGTCAAACTCTTAAGAGTCATTAAATCTTTTTTTTTTTTCTTTTTTTTTTTATATATATATATATATATATACTAACTTCTTTTTTTGTAATTGTACATCGTGGTATGAAGTCAAAATCTTGGACAAAGACAGTAAATCGATTAATTTTATTTCTTAAATTTTCTTTTACGTTGGGTTCCATAATCAAGGTAAATAAAATACTCGATTATTTTTACATTTCTAGTAAAGGAGTTAGTTATTAGAGAAAGGTTGAATGTTAGAGGTTTATGGTGTCTCTTTTTATAAGAGTATACATAGTTTCAATCATTCAGTAAATATTTCGTTATTACGGATGATGTTGTGTTATAAAAGAATAACGTTGATATGTATTTGAGATTAGATCTCAATCATTTCTAATCATGTCACATAAATAAAATAAAATGACTTCTCCCTTTATCTTCCATCAATTCACTAAACAAGTGTTAGGAATATCTAAAAGGTACACTCCTTGTCATCACGGATCAAGGACACTTTTATTTAAGATGATAAGAAAATAGAAAGAGGACTTAGATTTTAGTGAGAATACGCGGAGGTAAAGGTAAGGATTTTAACGAAAAAGGGAACTAATTTTACGAAGTAACCGAGGGATGACGGGTGTCTTATTTTCGGTATAAGGAGGAATGTAGGTCCCGGGAACTGCGAGAGCCGGTTTGGACGGGAGTCAGAGGAAGGCTACCGTCTTCTGCACCGGATCAGAGACAAGACGTTTTGTTCAGAGGTCGTGTATTAGGACGTGTTCGAAGGGAAAGGGTGTAGTGACACAGGATGACGGACCTAGGAGAGAGGTCGAAGGAGAGGTGACTGTTTTTGGGATAGGTGTGTAGTTCTGACAAAAACGTGAGAACCTTTACTTAGGAGGTCCGGGACTTCAGGAGGCCGTGTAAGATGAAGATAGTGTACTGACTGGAATTAACATCGAAGCAGATACACGCGTAGTTCGTCGGGAGAGTGAAATGACGAGACATTCGGGTCGTGAGGATTGAGAGTACAAAATGTCTTTGACAGGGTGAGATATACTAAAGTCACCCCGATAGTCAGTCTGGGAGAGGTGGCGGAGGTTCGTCCGTACATTTCGTCTGACCCGGTGCGGTAAGTGAGGGACTTGGAGGGGTTGTCCTTGATTGAGAAAGGATAAGGTAGTACTTGACATTTCTACATTGGAGTCTCGACGGTCCTCGATACCAGGGGTTTCACTTTTGTCATTTAAAAAACTTCAATTACTGACGTTTTTTATTAAGTTGTGTATCCGTATATGGTTTTACATTTTACCTTTGTGTCTATAGGACTAAACAACTCCGGGACTAGGGTCAGAAGACTTCAGTCTAGGTAAGTGCGAAAAAAATCAATATACTTGGTCATTTAAGAGGAAAGACGAAGTCAAACTCTACCTAAAGATTATTAATATTAACTTTCTTAGGGGTACCTTTTGTCATACCTCCAAAGAGTCTTTTGATTTTTATCTTAATGGCATACTAGGTCGTTAGAGTGAAGACCCGTATCTAGGTCTGTTTTGGTATTACATTTTTCTATGTACGTAGGGTCGTCGTGATAAGTGTTCTCGGTTCTGTACCCCTGTTAGAGTCACAGGTAGCTAACTGCTTACCTATTTCTGCTGTACCATGTATATATGTTACCTTATAACGAGTCGGTATTTTTGTCATTTTACTACGGTAAACGTCGATGTACCTACTTGGATCTTTAATGGTATGATTGTTTCTTTCAGGTTTTCTCTTTCTGTTTATGGTACACTATAGTGAATATACACCTTAGATTTTATACTGTGTTTACTCGGATAGATACTTTGTCTTTGTCTTGATACCTGCATCTTTTGTTTGACCACCAACGGTTCCCCCTATCCCAATCCCCTCCCTACTTCACCCTCCGATCTCAATCGTCTACATGTGAAAATATGTTTCCTACCTATTTGTCGTTCCAAGACGACGTATCGTGTCTCTTGACATAAGTTATGGAATACTATTTGGTATGACCTTTCTTTACAAAAATTTTTCTTTTTTATATATATTGACTTAGTGAGACGACATATCGTCGTTAATTGTGTTGTAACATTTAGTTGATATCAAGTTAAAAAATTTTTTCTAAGGAGTTCTTGACCTCATACAAACAAATGAGGTAATTTAAAAGGTATCACGTCCATAAGTTGTTTATAAAGATCTGATTAAGGATAGAAGGTCACCAAAATGTATTCTAAGTTACTATATCAAAAAAAAAATTCGGAAAAATTCCTTAGTCACAGACTTAAGTTCTGAGTTTATCGGCTTGACATACTGAAACTCATTCAATGGTATACGGGGACTGGAACCACTGTGGTAGACTTTTTATTCTTGTGACACAATGTAATACCAGGGAAGATCTAGATTCCAAGGTTTTTATATATTAAGAATCGATTTTTAAGAACAGATGAACGTGACAAAATTGATGATTGAAGTATTTTGAAGGGATTAGATTAAAAGTGTTAGTAGATCTAATTTCCAGAACTTTCATCCATCGAGACATAGCAGAAGGAAGTAACAAGGGTCTTAGAGTCAAGTCAAGTCAGCGAGTCAACACAGACTAAGAAAGACAGGGGTCTCGGATCATGTATGGTCTAGAAGATATTTACAGATGATTTAGTTATTTTCTTAGGTAAACTTCATAGAAGTGAAAGGTCAATCTGAACATAGAACTTAAAGTACAATGATGAACAAAAAGTAATAGAGTCCTTTGGAGGAGGAGGTGAAGACAGTTCTTTGTTTCAAATTAAAAGAAAAGGGAAAACACCAAGGACGTTGTTTGATATCAACTATGGTTGAACGGTTAGAGATATTGTACGTTAGAAGTCAAGTCAAGTCAAGTCATCGAGTCAGGACAGGTTGAGAGACACTAGGGTACTTAGCGTCGTGTGGTCCGGAGGGACAGGTAGTGGTTGAGGACCTCAAGTGAGTCTGAGTGTAGGTACCTCAGCCATAACGGTAGGTCTGTAGAGTAGGAGACAGCAGGGGAAGAGGAGGACGGGGGTTAGGGAGGGTCGTAGTCTCAGAAAAGGTTACTCAGTTGAGAAGCAAGCGTACTCCACCGGTTTCATGACCTCAAAGTCGGAGTCGTAGTAAGGAAGGTTTCTTGTGGGTCCTGAGTGGAGGAAATCTTACTTGAGCAACCTAGAGGAACGTCAAGTTCCCTGAGAGTTCTCAGAAGAGGTTGTGGTGTCAAGTTTTCGTCGTTAAGAAGTCACGAGTCGGAAGAAGTGTCAGGTTGAGAGTGTAGGTATGTACTGGTGTCCTTTTTGGTATCGGAATTGATCTGCCTGTAAACAACCGTTTCATTACAGAGACGAAAACTTACACGATAGATCCAACCAGTATTGAAAAGAAGGTTCCTCATTCGCAGAAAATTAAAGTACCGACGTCAGTGGTAGACGTCACTAAAACCTTGGGGGGTTTTTTACAAAGGTGACAAAGGGGTAGATAAAGGGTACTTCACTACCCTGGTCTACGGTACCAGAAGTAAAAGACTTACAACTCGAAATTCGGTTAGAAAAGTGAGAGGTAAAAGGGAAAGTAGTTCTCCGAAAAATCAAGGAGAAGTGAAAGACGGTATTCCCACCACAGTAGACGTATAGACTCCAATAACAATAAAGAGGGCCGTTAGAACTGGGTCGAACACGAAGAAGGTCGGGTCGCAAAGAGTACTACATGAGACGTATACTCAATTTATTCGTCCCACTGTTTTATGTCGGAATTGTATGAGGAAAAGGATAAACCTTAGTCAGACAACAAGGTACAGGTCAAGATTGACAACGAAGGACTGGACATATATCCAAAGAGTTGTCCGTCCAGTCCACCAGACCACAAGGGTAGAGAGTCTTAAAAGGTGTCAAATAACACTAGGTGTGTCAGTTGCCGAAACCGTATCAGTTATTTCGTCTTTATAAAAAAAGACCTTGAGAGAACGAAAAAGGTACTAGGTCGCCTACAACCGTTAAACTAGAGACCAAGGAGACGAGTCATAGTAGGAATAGGAGGTGGAAGATTAGTGTTGACTTTTATTAAAGTTTGAGATAAAAGTCTCGACTTAACAAATTATTAAAGATAGTTGAATATAGAATTAAATTTATACAAACTTTCCAAAAGTGTCTGTTATTAACGTACTCAAGGAAAAAGAGTTACAACCCCAAATAAAATTTGATGTATGAGAGATACTTCACTTGTTAATCCCTGATAGGTCTTTTTTGTAGGGTTTCAATTTCATATAAATTCTTGGTGAGATCCCCGAAGAAATTACCAGGTCACCAATTCTTGAGTGGACGGTTACGTTCCCTGTGTTCAAACTAGGGACCAGACCCCTTTAGGGTGAACGGTAACCTGTTGATTCGGGCACACGGTGTTGGTGACTTCGGGTTCTTGGATCTCAAACACGAGGTGTTACTCTTCGGTGACACTACTCTTCGGTGACGGACAGTGTTGATCTCTTTCAAGTACGTGTCGTTGTTTCTTAGTCGTGTCGATTTTTATTTTTAAAAAATTTACCCGTTTCATGACTCATCTATAAAGAGGTTTTTGTTATGTGTTGACCGGTTATTTGTGTACTCTTCTACGAGTTGAAGTGATAATAATCCCTTTCACGTTTAGTTTTGGTGTCACTTTATGGTGAAGTGTGGGTAAACCTATCGGTAAATATTTTTCGAAAAAAATCTTTTTATAGTTCATAATCGTTCCTACATTTCTCTGACCTTAGGAACACGTAACGACTACCCTTTCATTTTTACCATGTCCGTTATATCTTTTATCATACTCACCAAGGAGTTTTTTTGATTTGTATCTTAATGGTTTACGATTCATTAAGGTTTCCTAAATTTTTGTCCATCAGTTTGTCCATGAACCTACGGTTTACAAGTAATGTCGTAATAAGTGTTGTCATTTTCTTTGTTCGGTTCTCAGGTACTTACTTCTTACCCACTAGCCCTCTGACCTTGGTATAATGTATATGATGATACAGATTTTGTTGTCTACTCTCGAGTGACGTCTCGTGTCCCTCGAGATGAACCACGAGACACTACTGGATTTACCCTTCCTTCAAGTTTTTTCTTCCCTATACACATGTGTATACCGACTAAGTGAAACGACATGTCGTCTTTGACCGTGTAGTCACATCTCGTTGGTATGCGGTTATTTTTCATTATTGGTAGTTGTTGGGGAGGAGGAGGGACCAAAAGGAGTACTATTATTCTACCGACGGTGTCATGGTCTACAGAATGGATGTCCGTCGGTAGGTCTCGCCTTCGACGGGGGACGTGTCTGGTTCAGACGTAATCCGAGATAGTGAGGGTCTAGTGACGGAGACAAGGTTTCAGTCCAGAAGGATACCTCGCGTCGGAACCGGTACTCAATCAAGAAAATTGTCCGGATTCCAAAAGTATTTCCGTGATGTAAAGTGAGGTTTCCTTTCGTTTCCTCGGTGAAGACAGAAAGTGTCTCAACTGAAGGGTCAAAGGGTACGTGTTCAAGTTAAGTCCAAATCGAACTTTTACGTACTGATCCCTTTCTTCAATTCCCGTCTCATCGACCGTTTATCCCTTTTTATTTCTTATTATGAGCTTCATCGATGTCTCTTGTCTTTACTTCTGTCAATCTTTCTTATAGTTTTGTTTTGATAATAAAGTTCAGTGACTATGGTTCACTACCTCAGAGTGTGTAGGAGTCAGGTGGGAACAGACAAGGAGAGGCACGTACGAGTCAGCACATCTGAGAAACGCTGGGGTACCTGACATCAGACGGTCCGAGGAGACAGGTACCTTAAAAGGTCCGTTCTTATGACCTCACCCAACGGTAAAGGAGGAGGTCCCCTAGAAGGACTGGGTCCCTGGTTTTGGTACGGAAACGTAGAGGACGTGACCGTCCACCTAAGAAATCGTGTTCACGGTGGACCCTTCAGATATAAGGGTGGTGGTGGTGGTGGAGGTTTAAGGGTTGTCGTAGTGTCGGTCTACTCTTTTCATTATTTGTTCTCTTGGTGACTGACCTTAGTCACTAAAAGGAACCCTAAAGTCATTCTTTCTTTTGTTCGTAGTGACATAATAACAATATTACTGAACAAACGTAATTATTGTAGGTTATCAGTCTTTCAGGTCAATTTGTTGACTACGGCTTCTTCAACTTTACCATCGTGTCCTGTGATAAAAACATTACGAAGTCTTAAATAAGGAGGTTCGGACATAGTTGAAACTTTAAAGACTTCTATGTTTAGACACCTCTTTTACTACGAGATATGAAAGCTCCCAGGTCTCTTCGTTCATGAGAATGACAGGACCACTATCAATTAAAGATTGTTGGTTGACGAGTCTTCATCTAATCTATTTAGTGTCATGGATTATGTCACGGACTACCCTGTCGTCAGTAATTTTGTTACTGTAAGGTCAATATTCTTTTCCACACATCATCTTGTCTAAATTTTATATTTGACAACCCTGAAGGGACCACCAGGTGACCAATTCTGAGGCGTGCAGGCGACGTCGTCCGTACCCAAGCTAGGGACCAGCACCTTGATTCTAAGGTGTACGGTACGTCGGACCGGTTTTTTATTTAATGAACACGAAATTTTTTATTTTCTGAAGATACTGTTATATTTGTCATGTCAGGATTTAAATAAAATTTACGAACGTAGTCTTTTTTTCTGACCTTTCTATAAGGTCGTACAAAACTCCCCGATACAGACTTTTATTTAGCATAGAATTTTTATTCTATTATGGTAATAAAAGAAAAAACACATAAAAAGACATAAATGACTGTACAGATATTACTTGGACATAGAGTACATTAGTCTCGCCTTTACAATATGTTTTTTTTTTTGAGTTTACATAAGTTGTATAACTTAAGTGCTATGTCCCGTTTTGTCTTGTATGATAAATATAATTTGAGGTTGTTTTTAGAAAAGAACCATAAAAACTTCCAAATTGGAACTCAAAATGTCCTTTTCAGTGAGTAGATTTTGTGTCGAAGGGGTTTCCACAGTCTACTTTCTGTATAACAACCTCAATCAAGTTTGACCTAGGGTTAATAGACGATGTTCAAAAGACTTAGTGACGGCACTATTGACACTTTGAGAGCCACTCTACCTAAGTGTGACCTTAGGATGTCCGAAGGTGGGTTTTTAGTCAGTAGATTTGAGTCGGTGTCCATCATTTGGAAGGATTGTCCAACTTCTTTCTTTTTTCGACTCTTTTTTTTTTTAACCTAAGTACTACAGTGTTTAAAGATTATTCATTTATAGTAATCTGAATGTTGGACGGAAAATTTTATGATAGTCCTAGTTGTTTCGTTTTATTTTGAGAAGTGATTTAACCTGAGGATTACTTCGTAAATAACTAGGGAGTGATACACGATCCAGGACCCCAATGTTTTGTACTTCTGTTTTAAGGAACAGGAACTCTTCGAGTTAGGGAGGTCCGTTTCTCTACGTTAATTCGTACTAGATTTCCCTATTCGCGGTGTTGATCTCCAACCATGGTTGACGACGTTCTCGTTCTTCGTCACGAATAATGACCCGTCTCGACCCCTTCCGTAGTTTCCTCTCCACTGTAAAGTCGAAAAATTCCACCATAAGGAGTCCGTCTCTTTCCATCAGCGACGTAAGAACAGTGTAATATTCTTGACTCGTTTCACTGTTTCCATCCTTTCACGATCCAAACAGACCTTTTCCCACTCAACAGGTCGCATAGATTTCATAGTCCCTACACCTTTCTTGTTGTCTTTCTTTGAATTCTTTCCGAACCACGGAGGGAAGGAGGTCAAGAACTTCTACCTTTGTCTGAAGCCCAGAAAAATTACGATTACACAGAAGCAGTAAAGGGTGTGACTTTTCTTTCCGGCGTGTCTGGAAAATCGTCGTGGGAAGGAGGCTCCGGTATTCGGGGGCAGACCGGTCCTCCGGTGGGTTGGGGTTCGTGAGAGTCCGAGTGTGTCCACCGTGTCCGTGTCGGCCGTGACGGTTCTTTACAAGGTATTCGGTGGGTTTATCACACGTGAGTTTTGTGTCGTTTCGTCTTAGACGAGGAAATGTTTGACCTGTGAAGTGAGATCCATTATTTACAAAAAGGGGATAAGACAAGTTGTAAAAATAGTCGAGTGAACCTTTTCCAGTCTTTCGTCCAAATAGTCAACACATCCATTTTTTCAAGTTCCTTTTCTATTATTATCCACCCTACTGTTTGAGTTCGATGTATTCTGAACTGTTCAACATGATTATTCGGTTTGTGTCCCTTGGATGAGGAGTTGAATCCTGATTGTCCTACTCGGTTTATACGAGAGGGAGTTACTTTACACTACTCTTATTTACATTTTAGAAAAAATTTACTTTGAATTCAAAATGTAAGTACAGATGATAGTTATCGTGTGTAAGTCCTACGTTCTCTAGATCGAACTGAAGTCAAGTATACTTTATTTTAGATCTTGAATCGACAATTCTTTGGTTACTCATTAATCACACTTTACCGTCTACTTTTCAGAGGTTTATAGTCCAAAATATGGTTTAATTGTTTTTTTGTAGGTTAAGTTAGGATGTTTATGCTCATACTTTGGAAGATGTACGGACCATGACTCATTACAGACAGTTCTTGTGTTTCTTTGGCAATTGGGACACCGACGACGACGATTCAATGAAGTCAGTACAGGTTGAGACACGCTGGGGTATCTGCCTTCGGGTGGTCTAAGGGGGCAGGGACCCTAAGAGGTCCGTTCTTGTGACCTCACCCAACGGTAAAGTCCAAATTTGACACGTCCAGGTAAATATACACTTAAAAGAGTCATTTATGTCATGAACATAAAAGTAAAATATCTAGAAATTTAGTTGATTTACACCCCCCTTCAAACATAAATTAATCCCTAGTGTTATACACCTTAGTTTCCTTGGCCCCAACTTCAAGACTAAGATAAGTTTAACAAAGTCGAAGAACGGGACCCCACTCAGTAAATGGTTGAGGAAACAGGAACTCTGTCTTTATCATCTTGTGTCTAAAAACTGACATATTCTCCAACGGCGGTTAGGGGACGTAATAAGTTCTCAGTTGACATTTATTCGGTTTTAGACAGAGAGAGAGAGAGAGAAAAAAAAAAAAAATTTGGTGTGGTCCGATCGAGAATTCTCAGGGCTGGTCCCTAGTTTGGACACGGGGTACTTTACGTGACCTTCGTGTCTCAGAATTGGTTACCTGACGGTCCCTTCGGGGTCGTGTTAGGGGTGAAAATTCCCAAATGTCGGATTTCGTCTCAAAAATTTGTACCCAGTGTCATAGTTGACTCAACGGTGGGTACAAAAAATTACCTTTATCTTTGCTTGTCTTTGTTATCCCATGTGAGATGTTTCATGATATAGTACTTTGAAGATTGAAAAAGTACACACACATATCAGATTTGTATATGTGTTTTCTCCATTATAAAATTTACACAAATAATATCTAGCATCAGTTTTCAATCTTCCTGTAATGAGAATACCTTCTCCTATTCAATTTATATAGTGATGTTCTATACTTCATAGTGTCTTGAATTTTCTTATTTTAGATGGACCAACCTCTTTCTGTCCCCATACTAGTTCTCAGATCTTTTTTTACTTGTTTCTGTCATTGTATGCTGTCTCGGAATTGTCTATCCTTTCTTAGACTCTGCTTCTACCCCAACCCTCCTTCACGGCGTACATCTTTCTTATTTTACTTGTTTCTGCACTTCGTCGTTGATTGTTCTTCCCAAATTATCCACCGTGTTTAGCATGACCGTGTACCGTCGTTACCATATTAATTCAGGTCTGTCTTCTTGAACCCCTTTCAAGTCAAACCGGTTTCACATTTCATGTTCGTTCAGTCGTTTGCGTCGACTTTTTAGTTTAAACTCGGTATTGTACGTTCACGATCCGTGTGTCATTTGTGAATCGATAAGGTGACCAGAATAAATGATAGGGACCTCGGAATTTGGTGTAGTAGAAATTCTACGGAGTGTTAAGATTTTAAAATACTTATTGACTTCCCGATTCTACCTTCAATAAATATACATCTGTGTCTTGTGTTTGAATATTCTTTAATGTTCCTCAGATAAGTTGTTCCTTCTTACAAGAGTAGTGTCGATTGTTATTTTACCCGGTAGAGTTTTTCACCACTCCCGTTACAGTAATCTACATAAACTTATTTTCAGTTTCATACTATGATTCTGACATTATATTTTAAGAAGTAAATAGTGTGTCATTAAGAAGGTAGTTAAAAACAAGAGTAAGTAGTTAGCTGTTGTCGAGTACTTACTCAAGACTGTTCTCTCCCTCTTTGTCTACCTTCGTCCTCCAACCCCAAAATAAGGGTAACATCTATTCACCTTTTTGTCTTTCATAGACTTACTGTCAAGGGTTGTATCAGTAATAAAAATGATCTTACAGGATTACACACTATATCGTTCAGTTGAGTGCATGAACCCGGTGTCGATTTTATTAAACCGTTATATGAAGACTTTTTTTAAAATTTCAAGGGTCTTGGAAATACACCTTTTTTTTTTAGAACGAAAAGATATGTTTTAGACAGTTCTCTCCTATACATTCTCAGAAATCTCGCATTAGTATTATTTGTCTAAACAAGTAATACCATTTTCATATTGTAACGTTAATTTCAGGATTATATCGTATAGGTTACTACGAATGTGTGACGTTTATTTGAGTCTAGTAAGAAGAGTAGTTCTTATTTCTACGTTATTAAGTTTTTTCTAAGTATTATGTTTGGTAATTTTTAACTTTAAGTCGTGGTCACATTTTCATACCATACTTATTTTTCATGAAAGTTGAAGTTACTGGTAAGAAAACTCTGTAGTACGAAGTCTTACACAGATTTTTACTGTCTTTTACCACAGTAAATGTTAATTCGAAAAATAAAGATTTCGTGTAAGAGAGTATTGTGACGTACTATTTTAATCGGTATTGTAAACATATCAGATATTTTATAACAAGGTATAACTGAAAAGACAATTTTACAACTATTAAAGGACGACTAATAAAGGACGAATGTCTTACCGTCTAGTTTTGTTTCGGTAGAACTAAATTCCTCCGTGAGTTATTTGCAAACGACTTTAGTTGTTAAAAGAAGAGATGATTTTTATGGAAATTTTTCTCCTGTCATCAATGAGGACCCGTATATGGGTCTCTTTTTATACCAGACTTTTCTATTTGCGTAGGGTTGTAAGTGACGTCGTGACAAATGTTGTCGGTTCTATACTTTTGTTGGATTTACAAGTGACTGTCTTCTTACCTATTTCTCCTACACTATGTATGTATGTCACCTTATAATGAGCCGGTAATTTTTCTTATTTTAGGCAGGTAGACGTCGTTATACCTACCTGGATCTCTAACAGTGTGACTCACTTCAGTCTGTCTGTCTCTTTCTTTTATAGTATACTATAGTAAATATACCTCTGAGTTTTTTTACTATGTTTACTTGAATAAATGTTTTGTCTTTGTCTGAGTCTGAATCTCTTCCTTGAATACCCACCGTCCCCCTCCACTACCCCTCCCTATAAGCCCTTCAAACTCTGACTGTACATGAAAATTTGTGTGACGATAAGAATTTTACCTATTGGGTTGTTCCTGGATGAATCTCGTGTCCCTTGACATGAGTTATGTTAGATTACCCCCTTTCTTAAACTTTTTGATACATATTGACTTAGTGAAACAACATGTGGACTTTGATTGTGTTGTAACAATTAATTGACACGAGGTTATATTTTACTTTTCAAAAAATTTTTTCTCCCACTATCATGGGTTGTATGAGGAGTCCGGACAATTTTTGGACGGAAGACTTAACAGTTCGGAACTGAGACAAGGGTAGTCGTTACGTTTAGTAATATAGGTCTTCGTCTTGTTATTTATGATACGTCAGAATATTTTTACGGATCATATCTTTATTTAAAAGAATTTATATTGATAGGTTAAATTCAAACCTTCGGAAATAGAAGACTCCGTCTCTGTGTGTGACGACTGTTTAAGAAAAGTCTCTATTGTACCATATTGTTTTCGTCGACACCTAGTCTTAGGGTTTCAGGATCCAAGTTTAGAGTTTAGCCGTGAAGTGACCGAATTCATAGAAACCAGTCAGTGAATTAAAGAAAGATGACTTCAAAGAAAGAGTAGACAAATTTTTTTTTTTCACCCCTGTCCACTATAATACCACAGTCCGAGTTCGTCATAGTCCTGTACCCTCAAAGGGACATTTGTGATTTGGGGACTGGTATTTTGTAGTCCGTGTAGGGGTGAAAGGTCTTGTTTTAATTCAGGACCCATATACCGCAGAAGAGACGGAGACCACCTACAAAACGGAGACTCTCCATGCCCCGGGAAAATCTCCGAAGTTTCCTGTCCTAAGGGACTGCTCCGTTCATTGGCTTCTCGGGTACGGACTTGAGTAAAAGTCTCAACGTGGGTAAATGGTCGTCTGAATCACTCTAAGACCCCTGTGACCAAGAAAGTCTAGACCAAAGTATCCGGACCAGGGAAGGATTGAAGTGTACGGAGATGTGGTGTCCGAATAATCTTCAATTTAGAGAAAATTTCTAAGTCCCCAAAAAAATTCAAATAAAAAAAGAAGATAGACTCCTTTTAGTTTGTCTTCCTTTAGTCCATTTTTATTCCGTCTTTTATACGTGACAAAAATTTAATCTTTTCTTTCTTAATACTGTAGTGTTTTGATTTTATCAACATAAGACCAGTCATTACTCCTTTAAAAAAAAAGTATCTGACGATTCACCCTTAATTTTTTCTTATTCGTCATTAGTGAGATTTAGTAATTTTTTAAATAGAGTATGTCATCTTATTTTTTCTGCTGAATACTACGTCGAAGGTGAAGAATCACCGGTTTGATTTTGTGTATATGAGTTTGGACGATAAGATAAGATCCTCAAATTAATGTTTGAGAATAAAGTAGATAACCACCACAAATGACGACGACGACGACAATTTCCCATTCTTTTCATAAACGAACAAGAAACCAAAGATATGAACCATCAAGCCCACGTTAGTTGTACCCTTTTCTGTCCATAAAGTGTTTTTACCAACCTAAAAAAAGAGTGGATTACGTGAAATCTTTTCCTTCGAAGGACTTTTCCATTTTAATTCCTACCTTTCTACGTTCCGAAAGGTTCAATAAATACCGTTGTCTTGACCTTTCGTCTCTTAGAGATTTTCCCTCTCTCTCTGGATGCCTCAGTCTTGTGTCCAATGTTCCCAAGTCATTTCTTGTCAAGGAAGATTATGATCTCTTACCGTAATTTTCCAGTTCATATACTGTTTTGTAATGTGTGACTGGTCTTCTTTTAATTGTCCTTATAAGTTGACGACTTCCTGTTTTTCCTGATTGTTAGAGACTCTAGGTCAAAGTAGTAGACATATTACTTTTGTTGGAATCCTGACAGTGAGGGTCGTGACTGGCCGGGTAGTGACTAGAAGTTTTTTCCCATCAAAGAAGACGTTCGGTCTTCCCTTACCGTGTTATATGAATTTCACTACTTTCCCTTCTTTGATGTCGGTTCTTATGAGATGGGTCGTTCTGAAAGTAAGTCTAAACTGCCTCTTTGGTTTTCGAAGGGTCCGTTCGTTCTCAATACTCTTAAGTTGTTGTGGTTTAGTGGAAGTGTTGTTTACTATTTTTTTTTTTGGAAGAGAGCCATCCTTTGTGTTCTCTTCCTTTTCTGGATGTGTTTTATTTGAGTTTTGTTAATTCTTTTGCCATTATCCTAGTATGCATACCTATTAATGGAATTGACATTTACGTGGTTTGAATTTACGTGGTTGGTTTTCTGTCTGACCCGTCTACTTTTGTATGAACGGTGTACTGAGATGAATTGGGGGGTTTGACGTGCATTAATAAAATATAACAATCCAATTAGTACAAAGATAATACCGAACGTTGACATTACTAGCAAAAACAGACCGATAAATAACACTTTTGACTATTTGTAGAAATTGAGACCACCCCCTTTTTTTTTCTCATCACAGGCGAGAAGGGAGATTTGAGTTAGTGTCTTGTAATGTTACCTTTTCTCTTCAAGTCTGTAGTGAATCAGGGTATCACTGATTTAGTTTATTAAACTTTTACAGTGTTGGACATGTCTTTTAAACATATAGTATTTTCTAAAATTTCCGTAATTCCATAACGATGTCTTAGAGTTTTTAGAATAGCTCCAGTTTATGTCTACTTGAGGAAAGGAGTGGTTGTAGATTCGTTGAATAGGTCTAACCACCCTTCTTACAGATTCAAGAGGGAGGAACGATATTCTTAACACCTAATCGTTCGTCTCTATCTTTACACACGCGGTTAGACGAGTATTTTTAGTTTCAACTTTACGTTTTGTAAAAGAGTATGCTTAATTACTATTGTCTAAAAGTCCGATCCTTAATTTGCTACGTCGATTGTTGAGGTAAAAATTAACTGAAAAAGAGTGATATTCATATTGCAAATCCGATGAAATATCTGACTTGACCGAAAATATTTTACCGTTTCTTCACATTGGGATTATACGGATACTTTTTTTTACATAAGACCCAAAACTTGTTAAGTGTGTCCTTGAAAGTCTGGTGTCGACTCCTTCCTTATCATCTTCTTTCGATACTCTCTTTGTCTTTCCCTCAAAGAAACCGTCTTTCCTGTTTATTTGATGTGCTTTAATGTTAACAATTACAGAAGTCTTATTGACAGAGAGAGTAAATTGTTCGTAAATTCAGGATAGGACACGGGTTACGACACGGGGAGGTGTCCCTTTTTAAAAAGATTTCGATTTGAGTATCAGGGTCTTTACGTCTTTAAAGGAGGGTAGAAGGACTCATTTAGTGTGTCGTTTAGTGTCACGAAACTCTAAGTGTATACGGATAGAACTACTGGAACGTGACAGAGGTAGAGTCGTGGTTGTTTGGACTCCTATACGGATCACGTCAATAATGAGATTCATGACATGTTTCCCCTTTTCTTCTTTAATTGTAAATAATTCGTGAACCATCCACGAGTAAACTAAAAGTGTTGGGACATCCATTTATAATAGGGGTTGAATGTGTAATTCTTTTACTACAATTTATTGAACGGGTGTTGTGGTCATTTTTCTTAGGTCCTGAGTCTTTAGACGGTTGAGGCGATGAGTCTCCAAGGATGGGTCTTCCTTTCTTTAATGATGAATCGACGGTCACCTGTCAACTAGTGAAAGTGTAGTTAATAAACAAAAAGGTTAATCCGTCCAGACTCTCGTTTAATACCCTTTCTATGTGGTGGTCGAGAAGTACAGTGTCTTATGTGAATCATACATCCCTTGTGAGGTTCTCTTTCCTATTTCGCAAGGGTCTCCGCTTAGGATCGAAAGAGTGGTGAAGGGTTAGGGTAGAGTTATCTGATCGTGGTCTGGAGGAAAGTAGTGAAGGTAAGACCGGCCATAGTTGCACGTGAACAGCAGTAAATCAGCGATTCAACCCAGACTGAGAACGCTGGGGTACTTGACATCGGGTGGTCCGGGGAGACAGGCACCCTAAAGGGTTCGTTCTTCTCGTCACAGTCAACGGTAAAGGAAGAGGTCGCTCAGAAGGACTGGGTCCCCAGTTTGGCCACAGAGGGTGTGACCATCCATCTAAGAAATGGTCCCTTCAGGGTAACACGAGAATCTCGTATTGTCTAATCTTTGAAGTCTTTCGACGGAAAGTTTTGTTCTAAAAGATGGTCGTGTCTAGAGAGACGTCCAGGAATTTAAATTTATTAAGTTAAAGATGTATTAAACGGACTACCCTAAGGATCTGTAAACAACGTTGACTGTCAAATTTTCAATGAAACATCACTTGACACTTGATTTGGAAGTAACTCGACGTCTTTTATACCTTTTGTTTTCAGATGGAAGTCTGTCTAAAGTGATAGATTTTAAAAGGTGATTTTGAAGTCCCCCCTTTTGGACATGTGAGTAGAAAGATAGATTGACTTACTTTACTGTCCACTGAATGTTATTACGTTACACCGATTTGAGAGAACGCATTAGTGGTGCTTTGTGTGACATTTTCATTTTGATTACAAGTTCGGGAATTTAATAACTTATAAGAAAAGTTTTATTAAGTTGTGACATTCTTAATAAATCGAAGACCTCAAATTGTGAACATTGTCTAAAAAATTGCTCCCTAAAATTCTCCTTATTGCCAGAGTAGATTTTTGTCTAAGTAGACAAAGGATTGTTTTGGTACTGATATTATATGTGATTTGTGACCCCGTACACGTTCTTGTGAAGGATAACATTGCATTAATGAGATTATAACTTCCGTTTTGTTTGATTTTGCCTAGTTTGTAAAGGTCAGTTTACAGACGTTTTAAGACTTATCTCTTTTACTACAGTTGCATAAAATAGGGAAAAAAAAAAAGGAATTCCAAGTCAGGTTTTTATTTGTCAGTAGGCCGAGTAGTTGAGTCCCAGTCTTTGAGTAATTTTGACTCCAAGCTCTCGCCTCTTTTGTCTAAGGGTCTTTAGCCGAAGAACCCATTTTGACGGGACACGGGGCGTGGTCTTCGGAGCCCGCCGGACGGCCGGGGAGGGCGGCCGGCATGGACGGCTCCGACGCGCCGGTCGCGGGGGACGGCGGCAGGCGCGCGGATCTCTGGGCGAGGGTGGGGGCGCGGAGCGCGGGCGCGGCGGGGGTGGGGCGCGTGTGGAGCGCGGCTCCGGCGCGTCGGACGCCCGGCACCGCCTCCCGCGCGCCCGCGCTCAGCTCCGCCCCGGGCGTGCTCCGGCTCTCGTGCCCTCGCTCGGGGGCGGCGCGGGTCCGGGCTCGGAGTGGATGGATGCGGCATAAAGAGAAGGAGACACCCCCAGGTGTACCGGCCCGGCCCGCGCCGGGGCGCCCGCGCCGCCGGCCCGCTGTCGCGCCGCCCCTGCCGGCGCCCGGGCCGACACCGCGTGGCGCTCGGCTCCGCCCCCTCCAGTCCGCCGCGCCCCGTCACCCGCCGCGTAGGGAGTGTCCGGCAGGCCCTACGGCGGCGGCGGCGGTGCAGGCCTGGCACTCCGAGGCGCCCGCCGGGCCGTCAGGGCCAGCCGCGCCCACTCCCGAGCGGTGGACAGGCAGGGGCGGCGAGAGCGCGGCGGCGAAGCAGGGAGTGTCGAAGCGACGAGCCGAGGGCCGCGGCGGCGCCGAGCCGAGCGGAGTCGCCCGAGCGTCCTACGGGCGCGTACGCGGCGAGGGGCCGCGCGCCCCCGAGCGCGGCGGGCCCGAGCGCGGCGGGCTCGGGCGCGCGCTCGGGGGTGCGCGGCCGCGGCGGCGCGCGGTCGCCTCCCTTTAGGCGCTCTCCGCTAACCTGCCGGGCCGCCCCAGTCCTGACCGAGAGCCCGTCCGGATTCCGGGACCCACCGGGGTTCGAGGCCTCCTCCGCCCCGACCTGTCCACCCTACGGGAGCCCGGGGGTGCCCGAAGCTACAGGTTAAGGAGGACGGTCCGGGGGTCTCTAGTGGTCACCTCTCCTCTCTCGTCCCTTCTCCCTTACTATGGCGAAATTCTGGGTAAGTCGACAGTAGGTGTCGGGACAGTGCTGGGGTAGGGATCTTTCTAGAGACCAGGGCGTCCCGCCCCAGCGGCACCCACTTGCTTCAGCCCGTGTGAGTACGGGGAGCGAGAAACCTGAGACCCTGAGGAGGAACCAAGAACAATGGGACTCAACCGGACACACCATCTACAAGCCCCAGTCTTGTTAGTGACGTGGGAAGGGTCATTCCTTCGTGAACAAGAAACCCCGGCACCCCCGCCCCCTATCCCCCACCAACAAGGACGTGACCCGTGGCGGAGACGACGAGGATCCAGACAGAATGTCCGGTAGGACTCAAAGACCAAACCAGGACTGTGAAAGGAGGAAAGAGAGGAGGGATTCTTAGATAAGTGAGAATCCAGACGTCTATAGTGAAGCACTGGGATCTAGTCACTGAGTAGTTTCTGGTCCCTCCAGAACCGTTGACGTCCTGAAGAGGAAAGGTGGATGTAGACCTAGCGTGTCACAAGAATCGAGATTACTGTCGTCTAGGCATGTAAAGACAGTGGTCGTGGTGGTTCAGTTTTGGACCACAGTGGGGGGTGACAGTGAGGACTTGTCAGGCTGAGAAGTTTTGGGTCAGGTTCCGTAGTGGAGGTCTTTTTCGAAGGGACTAGGACGTCGATCGTCTGTCCTAGGAAGAAAACAGACCCTAAGTTCGACAGACGGAAACACAGAATGAAAAGGACCTTCTGACAATCGAGGGGTTTCCGTTTGAGGTCCGATTTCAATGAAAAGACCAGGAAGTACTACGTCGGGTCGTGGACTGTGTGTGAACAACTTATCCTTCACTCTGATTATGTTCTTATAGAACCATTAGTTGTCTAGAATAACTAAGAAGTAAGTGGTATAAGAATACTAAGTATTGAGGAGGGTCCGGACTAACACGAATGGACCTAGTAACGGTGTCTGAGGGTAGAGGAGTGGATATGTGGAGTGGAGGGTGGTTACTTCCGACGGGTGAGGACGGGGGACTTTTTACAAGACATTTACTAACTCTAAGAATTATCGAACTATGTACATTGGGTTCTTGTATGATTTTCTGTATAGGAGTGAATACCACGAAAGAGAAGGTCTCTCGATCTGGGGACGGGTCACCGGTGGCACCCTACAAACGGTACCTTACTTCGGGGTAAGGGTGTTTCGAGAGAGGTCCCCCGATAGGTTGTTCTCTATGGTTCGATGTGTCTGGGAGACTTGTTGGAAAATTCTCGAGAATAACGTAAGACATCAAGATGAGGGTAGTTGACTATGTACACTACTATTAGAGTCTCGGATTCTTGATCAAAGGGGTTTCAAGTGAATAAGGGACAGAGTTAGGTAGGATCTACTACTGAAGGGGTATATTTCTGTTAAGGTTAGGTACAGAGGTGTCAAGTCGAGTCCCCACCCTTCCGAAATTAGGGTTAACCGTCTCTTCTCTCCCCCGGTTCCACTCTCCCTCCCGTAGACTATTCAGGGTCTGAGGATGTCAGAACGACAAACGTGATTTAAATCGTGTAACAGAACTCAACTTCGTTTTCCCGTTTCGTGTGCAACACCTTTTAGTCGTAAATCGTCCTGTTACGTGGACGAGAGGATATGGATGTCGTAGACGAGACTCGGAGAGGAGCCCAAGAGTCAGGGGAGTGGATACCTCCAAGAGTTAGGTGAGAGTGGGACGTGTTTGTATGGGGAAGACCGTATACTTGGCTAAAGGTCGAACGGAGACTTTTAGTCCTGGGAGTTACGGGATGGGAGAGAACGAAAGATGGGTGAGAAGGTATACAAGACTGGGGGTCCTTTGGTGACGTGGTAACAACGAGGGACAGGGGGTAGAAGTGGGACAAGACGCAGTGTCCGAGAAAGACACCAGGGT
Source organism: Capra ibex (assembly GCA_006410555.1). Classification (NCBI taxonomy): domain Eukaryota; kingdom Metazoa; phylum Chordata; class Mammalia; order Artiodactyla; family Bovidae; genus Capra; species Capra ibex. The sequence continues at coordinate 44,120,521 of SJYO01050590.1, forward strand.
CCTTGTGGACAACCATGAGGGTAGGGGATAAGGGAGAACGCAGGAAAAGAGAGATGGACTGAAGTCTCTTCTTAATAGGTAAGGCTTGGGGAAATAAAGTCGCGTTACATAAACTGAGAGTCAGGGGATACAAGACCAAAGACTGTGACAGTGGAGATCCTTTGACGAGAGTATATTCAGGGACCCCGATAGGGTTGAGGTCTGTGTTCGTATACGATAAGGTACCGAGAATGACCTGGAAACATATGTCATAGGGAGTCGGATACATAAAAGGAGAGAACTTTGAGTACCTAGGAGGAGTGGGAGCTTCCTGACGAAAGGGGCCCTTTTGAAGGGGTCGACGGAGACCGATTTCCCCTAAAACGAGAAGGTATCCCTTAAAAGGACGTCGACAATGGGTAGGGTGGGAGGAGGTTCTCTAGTTTATACAGGTGGAATGTGTGACTGTTTGTAAACACAGGAAGTCACCATTTCTGACGAGAAGTGAATAAAAATGGGGTGTGTCTCTGACTGTACTGTCCTTAAGCCATATATCAGAACCCACCTACTAGGACATACAAAAGTTCCTTTCATTACTTCATCTAACCCTTTCTGTTGACTCTTTAAATGAAGTCCCTCAATGTTTAGAGGCTTAAGTCTTTGAACTCAATTAATCCCATTTAAAGAGACTATGTCCGTGTGACCGAAATTAATTTTTAAGTAGTTCTGTACAATGACTCATAGACAAGTCTTCTATTTGTACCGTCTCGTTAAATAGATTCTTTATCTCTCTTTATCTCTTAAAAGTTTGTCAAACTGAATTGTAGTGATAATGAAAACCCAGCTTGACTAATGGAGTATTATTTAGTGTAGCATTATTTACTCACTTCTCCCTTAGTTCAAAAGTTGTCCTATAAGAAATTCTGACCACTGATAATTTTTATCGGATTTTGGTTACCTATTTCTCAAACACCATGTATATATGTTACCTTGTAATGAGTCGGTAATTCTTTTTACTTTATTAAGGTACACGTCGGTGTACCTACCTGGATTTCTAACAGTATGTCTCACTTCATTCAGTCTGTCTCTTCCTCTTTATGGTATACTGTAGGGAATATACACCTCGGATTTTTTTTTGTCTCTGTTTACTTGAATGAACGTTTTGTCTTTCTCTGAGTGTCTGAATGTCTTACTTGAATGACAATGACCTCCCTTCCTACCCACATCCCCTATCGATCCCTCAAACCCTACCTGCACATGTGTTCCAATATAAATTTTACCTATTGGTTGTTCCAGCATGACATGTAGTGAACCTTGAGACGAGTTGCAATTCACCGTCGGACCTACCCTCCTCTCAAACCCCCTCTTACCTATGTACATATACATACCGACTTAGGGAAGTGACAAGTAGACTTTGATAGTGTTTGAACAAACAATTAGCCGATATAAGATTGTGTTTTGTTTTTCTAAAAATTTTTAAATTTTTATCGGGTATTGGCTTGTCCAAAACATCATTGCATTTACACCTGTCGTAGTAGAAAAACAGCATTCACCTTGAGTTCAATTAGTTGGTGACAAATTGTATTCGTTTAAGGTATTGCTACTAGGGGGGAGTAATAGAAACCACTTACTCTGACCGGGAGATATTTGAGTTCCTCGATGTGAAGTATAGAAGAGAGGAGTAAAAGACGACGGATCTCTTAGTCTGTCGTCATAAATTCCTCAGTCGGTCAGACTACTGAGTCGAGTATTTTGTTACACACCGGTGTTTCTACTACAAATAGGTCCTCGTAGGACCTCCGAAAACGCTGACTTCAGCCGTTGGTCATTCCGTTCGCCATGTGCTACGAGTAAGAGGTCTCTCCAAAACCGGTACCACGGTCTTCGTCAGTGAAGGGAGCGGGTCGTCGACTCGAGTAGACCACGAGGCAGGTTCGTCTTACTACCCTTTCGAAGTCTCTTTACGTCGTCCATGGCTCCGTTCAGGTTCGCTTCACGTCCACTATCACCGCTGTCAAACGAAAGATAAGCAGTTCTCCATGACGTAGATGTCGAATACCGGTAGACGTGGGGCCCCTGTCCACCGATTCTCCGAGTCTTATGTACAATAGGTTGAAGAGAGAGGGGACGACCCTAGAAGATCCTTACCCAGACCAGACCAATTATTTCGTAGATGTCTCGCCCAAAGGAAGTACCATTCGACCAGAGTGAAGTGGTGGTGGGGAATACGAGGGAGTTTCGTTGTAGAAAATCCTTTGGAAGAGAGCCCTCCATTGTGATCTTATTTTCCGATTGTCTCATCCAATTGTGTCTCTACCGACTGTTTCAATCCCAGGAAAGTCCACTTCTCTGGATTCACTGCTTCTATAATAATCATAAAAGGAAATTTAAAACAACGTAGATTTATAGAAACGTCACCCCTCCCCTGTCCCTTCTCACATTTTTTCTCTGTCTAATTCGTCACGTTATAAAGTAATAAAAGGGATTTTACTGTTTGAAATTGGTAGACAAGGATAAAATGGTTGGGTAAGTTTTATAGTAATTTTACGTCTAACGTACGTCAATCGGTCCCAGAAAGTTTACTCTTCACTGGTTTCGGAGGGACTAAAATTGGTGGTCTTTAGTTACACTGTGAGGACCTACCCGACATCGATAGTTCGGAGTGGCCTTCGTGGAAGGCTACACAGTGTTGGGGTCGTGGAAGAAGGACTGGTAAGTCGTGAGACTCGACCTGAAGGGACCCCCAGATTACCAAGTCCTAGGTGGAACGTTACGTCCCCTGTGTCCAAGTCAGGGACCAGACCCTGCTAGAGTGTACGACGTCTCGTTGATTCGGGTACCCGGTGTTGACGACTCGGACGCGAAATCTCGGACCCTCGGTGTTGTGACTTCGGGTGGGTGGTATCTCGGGCCCGAGGTGTTGTTCTCTTCTCTGGTGCTACTCTTCGGACCGCGGTGTCGATCTCTTTGGGGAACGTTGTCACGTCGGTATTTTTTTCTGATACTCGATGGATCTCTGTTACCGAAAAAGAAAAAGACGAAGGAGTAACGAATTGTGTGTCCTAGACTGTGTATCATCCATGAGACATTTATAACGAACTTACTTACGTAATCACTTATTCACGAAAGGGGGTTCTTTACATTTAGAAACAAGGTCATACCAAAAACAAACAAACGACAAACGGAGACCGATCGTTTTGTTTTTCTCTATCTTAGTTTTTGTTCTATGGGGGACCTTCCTCCTTGTTCAACTATCTTTGAACCGTAGTGAATCAAGTGGAAAGGGAAACCCCCTTTATTGACACGGGAACTTAAAGACGTGATTCAGTAGTTCTTCCTTAACTTTAATTTTTGGAACCTCTCATTAATCGTTGTTTTGCAAGATTACAGTTCTTCACTTAAAATACCCTGGTATAAACATTATAATTAACCCGGAGACGCATCGGTTTCCCACTTTAATAACGAGGTTATGTTTATCCGGGTTTTCTCTTTTTGTCGGGTTTTATCGTGTCTATAACGTTTAGTCCTGTCTCCATTAAAGAGATGTGTATTTTTCGTTGGTTAACGTTTCGGAAATGGTAGAGCGAATTCACGCTTTGCGTCGGACAAACAAACCGCATCGTGGTGGATGGGGTAGAGACTTGACGACACCCCGACCTCGATCTTTCCCTTCCGAAGTAAAAGTGGTCGAGAAGTATGAAAAATGGAGCTTCAGACACCTTTTTAAAAAAAAAAGAGACACCTTTTAAAATTAGTAAGTAGATGGTTTATAAATAACTCGTGGATAACACCTGGTCCAGGTCCCGTCGACAAGTCAGAAAGGGTAGTGTCTCAAATTGGTAAGTCGACCCCCCTTCTTTGGGACTTAGTTAATAGTGTGTTCGTTTAGAGATTAATCTCTGTCTTCATGATCCTGTTCTCATGTGAATGTTTCCCCCGTAAGTGGTTCCCTTGACTGGATCAAACCGTTCAGACCCTTCTGAAGGACCTCCTTTACCACAAATTTGACATTGGATTGTTCTCTTCGGTGGTGTTGCTCTTCCGAGACGTGGCGTTGATCTCTCATCGGTGCTCTGTTGTTTCTAAGTCGCGTCGGTTTTCATTTTTTTTTTTTTTTGGACCTTGGACTGTTCCGTCCGTTTGGTCGGTTCATTTCTTCCTCACTTACACGGGGTCCGTTTCCCTCGTCGTAGACCCCTCCGTCCAGCCCATTCCTTCCTCAAGTCACAGAGACTTCTTACCTTTCCGGTCACACTGGTCCTACACTATTCACTCGTTCGTTCATTCACCTGTTACCCCTCTCTACACCGACCTCACCCTCCGTCCCGGTCCAGAACCCTGGACTGACCCAGGGCACTGTGGCCCTGTGGTTGGTAACGGTCCGACACCCAGTCTTGGTGAGGGGTCGGTCGCGGTGAGGTCCGACGGAAGGGGACAAACTCAGAGGGGAAGGAACTAAGAGAGTGTAGACTCACCTCTGAATTGGGAGTAGAGGCTCCGAGTCTCCCCTTCTCATTGAATTGAGGATGTCTCGTGCAGGGTCTCAGATCCTCCCCAGGACCTGGGTGACCAATTGACACTGGAGTTGAGAACCAAATAGGAGACCTAGACGGGTGCGGTTCCCCAATCCCGTTCTTATAGTGGTTTGTACCGTTCTTCGTTGACCGGGACTTAGACTAGTCCCTGGTGACAATTAGAGAAAGAACTCCTTGTAAATCACTCAGGAGTGGTCTGAGGTACCTGACATCGGACCGTCCGAGGAGACAGGTACTCTGAAGCGTCCATTCTTATGACCTCACCCAACGGTGAGAAGAGATCCTTTAGAAGGGTCGGGTCCCTGACTTGGTCGTAGAGGACGTAACCGTCCATTTAAGAAATGGTTAACGTGGTGGACCTTTCGGGTTGTAAATCTTCTTCTACGTTTTTTTTTGGTTGTTCTGTTGTTTTTGGAGGTTTCTTGAGAGAACACCTTGAAGAGACCACCAGGTGACACATTCTGAAACTCAAGGGTCACGTCCCCCGAACCCAAGTTACGGGCCAATCCCTCGATCTAGGGTGTAAGACGTTGATTCTCAAACTTACGGCGTTGATTTTATAAGGTGTAAGGGGTTGCTTCTGGATTACGTCAGTTTGTTTATTTAAGTGAATTTTTTTTTTTCTTGAGAGAGGACTCTTGTTTGGAATTCACTCATGAGTCTTGCACATTCTGGGACTAGCTCCTTCGTCGTTGTCATGAGTGGGAGAACGGTGACTCCTTCTTGTTGAGATTCTTTACATCTAATAAAACAAGAGGTTAATCGTGACTTCCACTGCCTAGTCTTAAATATTGTACGTCAGTACTTAATACCTTGTTAGCACCTTCACTGAGGCTGGGCCTTTGGACGGTACGGTTCTCGGTACCGTTAAAAAGTACTCTTGAACAGTGGTCTACCGGGGACGGTTTTGGTAGTGGGTATGAGTCGGAGGGGGTTGCGGCTGGGGTTGGACAGTGAACTCCGACGACGGTCGGGAACTCGAAAGAGTTCAACAGTAACTGGTTCGTTGGAGTTTATTCTCAAACTTCCGAGACCGAAGTGTGGGTCGAGGTCTGTGAAGGGTCGACCCACTGGGGTCAAAGGAAGAGACAGTTCACCTTTGTTATTGTCGAAGATATAGTCCCTAAGAAGACTCGTCTTACGGATCCTGCGAAAGTTGTGTCTCGGACGAGGACGATAAATCAGTGAATCAGTACGAGTTGAGAAACTCTGGGGTACCTGACATCGGGTGGTCCGAGGAGGTAGACACCCTAAAGGGCCTGCACTTATGACCCCCACCCAACGGTAAAGGAGGAGGCCCATAGAAGAGCTGGGTCCTTAACTTGGACGTAGGTCGGATGGTCTTCCATTAACAAACGAGTTGTAACCTAGGAACGAGGATGGGGTAGTCGAGTCTAACGAAGGGTCTTTGTGACTCAGAGGAAGACAAACCCCTTGGATGAAGAGGAGGCTCGGTCGGACATTCTTGACCAAGGCAGTGGGGTAGGTCGACCCAACTGGAGGACTTAGGTGGAGAGTGGTCGGTCGTGAATCGAGTCGGCGTCAGGGAAGAACGATAAATTGTGGTTTTCCATAACTAAAGGAACTCGATAAAGGTGTTACGTTGTGATGACTATTGACGTATAGGGTAGTCAAAGGAGGTACTCGTAGTACGGGGGACGAGTGTCGGTGAAGGGGATCTCGGGGTCGACGGTTCCGAGTCCAGACAAAGTAAAACGTGACCACCTTTCCAGTTTGTACTTAAAGAGGGGTAATAACATATGACACAGAACAGTGTGTCTGAGAGAGACAAAGTACGTAATCAGTGTCAGAACGATAGTTTAATTTATAAGGAGCCATCAATAAAAATCTCTTTAGAAAAAGATTGCGATGTACCACGTTACTACACACACGTGGGTGTCGAGACCTTAGGTTCGTAATGGTCCACCCGAGGTTTAACACACTCCCGAGTCTAAGGAGACCTTTCGTCGTCGTCGGTTACCTCGTTGCTAGACATTGGACCGAGACAGGTACCTTAGGGGACGGGTCGGTCTTTATTAATTAGGAGGTCTGGAACCTGCTGGGTCAGTAAGTAGTAAGCCAGGTCCTTTCCGGGTTTCCTCCAAGAATCGTGTTAGCACTCAATTCGCCTCGTACAGACATGGTAGGGTTGACGAACAAACCGACAGAGGACTAAGGACGATGTTCCTGTGGTTCTGTTTAACGTGAGGGTACGGGACGTGGGGGTACCTTCGGACGGAAGTCCTCCGGACTCAATTACTGTCACCAATGTAGGGATGGGTGAGGATATCCCAGAAGTAGTTGACTCGTAACTATCTCTTTACTTCGGGAGTCTTGTCTTAAAGATTAAATCGACCCCGCACACATGTCCTTCCTCCTCCCCGAACGATTTCGTTCAGGAGAAGTAGGTGAACTTCCGTGACTCTTCAATACGTATGGACTCGAAATCTCGAGTGTCACCTTCATTTCTTTGTTTCTTTCTTTCACTTCAGTGAGTCAGCACAGGTTGAGAAACTCTGGGGTACCTGACATCGGATGGTTAGGAGACAGATACCCTAAAAGGTCCGTTCTTATGACCTCACCCAACGGTAAAGGAAGAGGTCTTCTAGCAGGGTTGGGTCCCTAACTTGGACCCAGAGGGCGTAACATCCGTCTGCGAAATGGTAGACTCGGTGGACTTTAGCTGATCTTTTATTAAGTTCTGTGCTAATCCCCGCTCCTGACACCCCCTCTTCCACCTAAAGAGTGAAGGAAGGTTACAAGGGAAGGTGCACGTCCAGGGGTAACCAACACCATGGGGTTCAGGAGTGAATGGGTCCCGTTCACTCTGACCCCCTGTCCCTTCTCCACTCGGATCAAGACCCGAATCAAGTGGTCGGGGACACAGGACTGTGATTGAAGAAGAAGGGGGAATCGGAAGTAGTCACTTCTTCCACTACGAAACTGGAGGTTGACCCAAAACTAAAGGGTTCACGAAGGTTTCGACTTACCTCCTGTCCTCTACTGAATGACTTCTGGGAAAGTTTCTCGGGGATTTTTGATATATACGATATCTGTAAGCCTTCGTCCCCCGGTCCATCTGGTCTCTTTAGGTCCATTCCGACTCTACTCCTCCGTTCTAGTGTCTACTGTTTTCACTAACTTGTGCCGAGTACTCATATCTCCCCGTGAGAACTACCTCCAAAGTGTTTGGGTCCGTGTCTCGTTGCCTCTTCGTTTCTGTCCGTTTTTCGTCATTATTCCCGTCCCACTGACCTCGGCCTCTCGAGGAACCCCGTCCGTCGTCCACCCACCCTCGTCTACTGTCTCAAGGATCGTCAGTTGTCTCTGATCTAACCAGTCAACCAGTTCCGTACAAAGGGTTTGTGAGACGGTCCAGGTCCCGTTCGTCGGTCCCGTCTCAACTACTACCGAGTCTCCTCTCAGACACGTCGTCCGACTCTGTGACGACATTGATAAGGTGTTAAGAGACTACACCCCTACACCCAGACCGGACCCCTCCCTGTGACTTTTGACCCGTCGTCCTTGATGTACTCTGGGACTCCTCCTTTCTACACTGACATTTATAACCAATCCCGTCACCTCCCCCTCCCCGTACCTCCCCCCTTAGTCTCTCGGGTGAGCCTTTTCATGTCCACACCCAGGGAACTATCCTAGACGAAGGAGGGTACTCCCCTTTTTCTTGGTCATACACTTGTATATCCTTTTACTCATAGAAGATATTGGAAGTTCTTTGTGTCGAAAAAAATTTCTAAAAAAAATTACACCCGGTAAAAATGTCAGAAATAACTTAATCAGTGTTGTAACGAAGACAACCAAAAAAAAAACAAAAGACCGGCATTCCGTACACCCTAGAATCAAGGGGTTGGTCCCTAGCTTGGACGTGGGGACGTCACTTTCCACTTTAGCATTGGTGACCTGGTGGCCCCTTCAAGGGGTTTTCTGTCGAACCTCGACCTTACTCTGGGGTAGAACCCGGGTAGTTTATTTTTCTTTGTAAAATTTACTGTCACACGTCCGTCAATCCTTATACTCTCATCCGACGGAGTACACCGCAAAAGAGTCGTCCCACCCACATCGACTGAGGGGTGGTCGTTATACCGTTCACCCATAGTGTTTGGGGTTTTTTCAATCAAGACATTTTTACCTAGGTCCCTTTTGAGATGTGTGCATCTATAGGTTACGTCCTGACAGAGATTTATGACCTTCATTGGGTTTACTGGTGACCATCCCCTACTCAATTGACTTGTACCCCGTAAGGGTGTATGTTAAAATACGTTGACTATTGTTGTTACTTTCGATATATTGTTGTACCTCTTACAGATAATACATTGTAAGTCACTTTTTATTAGTCCGGGTTTTGAGACGAGTGTCGTACCAATATTAATACATTCTTGTTAACGTACGTCTTTGTCTGGTCTCAGTTTATGTGGTTCTTCAATTGGAAAGGGAGAAAAGACGTTAAAGGGTTACGCATACACCACGAGAATCCTGTTTGATTGGACATATTTGGTCACGTCGAAAGAGTCCTTTTATTGTACGTTTCCGTCCTGTGCCTCGACGGGATACTTAGGTGGGAGGGGGGGAAGGAACCTCGGGTAGGGAGTACCACTACTCGTACCTCCTGAAGAATTTCGACCTGACTACTATCGTTCGGTCCCTGTCACGACCCGTACCTAAGGACACGGATAAAGTAGGAAAGGAGAGAGGGGTCGGACAGAGTAGATGAGTAGGTGTAGTCGACCGGATCCGACATTGAAGGTCTCGTGTCCCGAGTAAAAAGAGAAAAGTACACCGGTCACTCTCGAAACCAGAGAGTCGTTTACGGATCTCAGGAGTTCCGAGGAGTGGTCCACGAAACCTCTTTCCGACGGTGAGGGAAGGTATAGATGTAAAGGGTGGAGGGGTCGACCCGGAAGTCGTGGGAATGAGGTATAGTTACGGACACAACTCCAGTGGTTCTACGGACGTTGTCTTGTAGAACACAAACAGACTGGAGGACAAAAAGAACGAATTGTCGTAGGTTGCGTCACCGGCAGGGAAAGACCCTTGTGAACGAAGTTCTGGGGAGGATATGAGAAGACCAAAAGAAGGGTGGAGTGACAGGGGAGAGTCAGATGAAAGGACCGAGGAAGTCCAGGGGGAAAGGGAGATAGGGTCCTGCTTCAGAGGAAAAGTAGGAAGAGACGTAAGAGAGGAGAGAACAGACCAGAACACCGAATTCTCAGGTAGATTTAGTACTACAATGGGTTTTCGACACGGAGTTCAAGGTAGTAAGGTCGACGGCAGGACTCTGGACCTTTCAGATTACCATAAGCCTTTACTTTCACCAGTTCCCCGAAGGATCCACCGCGTCACCATTTCTTAAACTGGCGTCACGACCTCTGGGTCCAAGTTAGGGACCCAGCCCCTCTAGGGGACCTTATCCTTTACCGTTGGACGAGGTCATAAAAACGGACCTCTTAAGGTCGGACCACCCGATGTCAAGTACCCTTACGTCTCTCAGCCTGCACTGACTCTCTGATCTCGGTCACGTCCTCTGAGTGTAAACTAGGGACCCACCCCTTCTAGGGAGTACGGTTCCTCGTTGATTCAGGTACGTTTTGTTGATCACTCGGACACGACGTCGTTACTTCGGGTGCACGGTGTTGATAGCTCGGACGGGACATCTCGGGCCCTTGGTGTCGATGACTTCGGATACGTGGGGCCCCGAAGACGAGGTGTCATTCTCTTCGGTGCTGTTGATCTCTCATTGGGGGTGAGAGGTGTTGATCTTTTTTGGGGAGCGTCGGTACCTCTGGGTCGTGTTGTTTTTATTTTTTCTTACACCAGTCTCGACGTGGGAGTCGGGGTTAAAGGAGTAGAGTTAGCTATCGGAGAGGTAGGGTAAGGGGGGTCGTCGAGTTCCGTTATGAGGTCACAGTAGGAACCAAGGGGGGAGGAAGGGGGTGTCACTTAAGACACTGAGGTTGAGGTTTATGTAGGGTCTAGAGGGTAGTAAGGTCGGATTTGATGGGCGGAGAGAGTGAACCTTAAGACCTCGGAGGAGTAGTTGGAGGGACGAAGGGCAAAACGACAATGTTAAGAAGGGTCCGTCGGTCTCCTTAAAAAAAATTCATATTTAGTGTCGTACCGCAGTTATCTTACCGGAAGGTTCTTTGTTTCGGAGTCGGTGTGAGCGAGAAAGAGACTAGAGTGGTGATGAGATGTGACATAATCTTTAGGGTTGGTCTCGTGTCCGTTCTCTCTATTTCCGTATTTCTACCCTTACTTTCTTCATTTCGAGAGCAATAAGTGTCTATCACAATAACACTTTCACCTTTTGATGATCTCGATTACTCTTTTAAATTGTTACAGTGTCTTATGTCCAATTATATATTTTTAGTCAACATAAAAATATTTGATAAGTATTTTATCATTATTTGATAACCCTTTAAATTATGTAAAATTAAGAAGAATGCTATCTCAGGTTTTTGATTTTTATGATCCATCCTTAATTGTATTACGATCTACAAGTTCTGCTATTCTATAACGATTCTTCGTAATTTCTTTTGGATTGATTTATCCTTCTATACCGTACGACTACCTGACTCGTTTCAGTTCTGTCATACCATAATCGTTTATGTATCTGTTAGTCACTTTCTTTTCTCTCAGGTCTAAACATGCGTTCGTTCACCGAAAACTACTCACGGTATCATTCTTTATAAATAAAAAGAAGTTCTTACGACAACAACCCTGCAGGGACCACCAAGTCACCAACTCTTAGGTGGACGGTCACGTCCCCTGTGACCAAGTTGAGGACCAGGCCCTTATAAGATGTACGGTTCAACACCCCGGTTGATTCGGACACGTAGTGTTGACGACTCGGACACGAGGCCTCGGACTCTCGACGTCGATGACTCCGGGTACACGGACCTCGGACATGAGGCGTCGTTCTCTTCGGCGGGGTTACTATTTAGGTGTCTCACGTTTCTTTTCATCGGGGGTGGGTGACGTCGATCTCTTTCGGACACGTGTCGTTGCTTCTGGGTCACGTCGGTTTTAAAATTTTTTTTTTTTTTTTCTTACGACGACAGATCTATAGGTATACCTTTGTATATTTTGAGTTAGGACTCGAGAGCGGTATAAGTCTTTAGTTAATGTCTACCGTGTACCAGGGTTTACGTTTTTGATTTTAATATGTCTAAGATCTTCTCCCCCTTTTTTTAACTTCTTATAGAGACACTGAAACCCTATTGATTTTTAAAGTCCAGTCTCTTTTGTGATTAGTATTCTCGTTTGTTACTATTTAAATTAAAGTTTTTTTAATTTTTGCAGAGTACTTTTCGTGGTATTCTTTTACTTATCCATTCGGGACCACATCCTCTTTTGTAAGGGATAGAGTATAGGAAACTGTTACCTACATGTAGGTCTTATATATTTCTTGAGGGGTTTGAGTTATTATTTTTCTGTTTGTTAGGTTACGAACTTTTATTCGATGTCTGGATTTGTCTATACAGTTAACGGTCATTGGTGTACTTTTTCAGGGGATGTAGTAATTAGTAGTCCTTTTACGTTCGATTTTGATGTTACTTTATTGTGAGGTATAGGTAGTCTTATCAATTCTATTTTTTCTGACTATTATGGTTTACAACTACCCCTGCACCTCATTGACCTTCAGAGCATTTAACGGTCACACTTACATTTTACTGTGTTGGTGAAACTTCAGATCGTCAAAGAGTTTTTCAATTTGTATGTGAATTATATGCCGGTCTCTGGAGTGATCCATAAATCGTCGGTAAAGTCAGATTTTCTTTACTTTCTTATATAGGGATGTTTCTGTACATGTACTCATAAGTATCGTCGAAATGAGTATTTCTTTTACGAGAAATAGGACTGACCCTAGGACCAATGTACGCATATATGTGATCAAATTTTAATAGATTAAAAATTTTTGTAAAAATAACCTCCTAACTCTCTCATCGTACCTTTGTATATGTAATGGTATACATTTTAATAAATTAAAATGTAAATTCTAAAAGAAAACATACTTAATATGGTTTTTTAGTTTGAAGCCTTCGATGAACAAACTGACATATCTGGGTTATCTGGGTTACAATAAGGAAAACTTTTAGTTTATCATAGTTATATCTATACCATACCTATATCATACCTACACCAGACCTCCCCAACCTGTTTAGTCCGGACCCTCGTGTGACATACATAAACTAGACTAAGTAAGTAGTCCTGGTTCGGTCCGGAATTGATAACTTGAGTCTTAGAGTGAGGATCTTTCGTCCATCGACCGTCTGTCCCTCCGACGTGCGCCACCCGTCAGATCCAACTTTCCGACCGAATACTCGGATGTAAATGAGTAAATATTCTACCCCTAATTTACGTTATTCCGTGAAAAGTCGAGACTGAAAGAGTCTAAGGTAGATAAGTAGGTAAGGTCGAGAGTTTCGGTACAGACTTGGTGTGGACACATCTAAAAAGTGACAAGGTCCTAGATGAGGGTAACCTCCCGACCCCAACCGGTCAGGTCCTTCCGTGTGTGTCTCCCCTCTTTCACGTCCCCGGGTTCTCAATGGTGAAAAGCGAAGTCCATTAACCTGAGACTTCTCCTTGATAGTCTTAGGGACTTCGACCTTGGGTGTTCAAGAAAATCCAGGGAGGTCAGGACTACGGGAGAAAGGGATAGGGGTTTAAATCCGCATAGAGGGTCCTCGGAAGAAAATAAGTGTTGAGGTAATGATATAATTGGGACACACTAGAACCTGTTTAGTCGAGTGGGGTCTGATGGAAGGAAGGACAGACGGACAGGAAGAGAGTTTGGAGAAGGGTAGATAACGTAGAAGTGGTAGAGGTCCGTGGGGAGGGTTGAAGTCCACTCACCCTACATAAGGAGTCTTAATCGGGAGACTCTTCTGGGTGGGCTGATGGTTTCATTGTCTTCCTTCTTTCGGAAGTCCAGTCTGGGATTTTTTCGTCCTTACTCGCCCTGGTGAGTAAGGAACCATCACGCGGGTCAGGTCCAGGGATCGGACGTAACTAAGGACCCGATCTCTTCCCTTTTGGAAGAGGACGACTACCTCTAATAACATGTGTCGGTAACAGCTCTTAGAGACGTGTCGGATGTGGGGTCCTAGAGGGTGGGTTCGTAAGTGTGTCGAGGTCATTCTAGTTTGGGGTGAATGTCCTCTAGTGATTCTCCTTAACTAGGGTAGAGAGGACCCGGGTTCCCGAAGGGATCACCGAGTCTATCATTTCTTAGCCGGACGTTACGTCCTCTAGACCCAAGTCAAGGACCCAGTCCTTCTAGGGGACCTCTTTCCTTACCGTTAGGTGAGGTCATAAGAACGGATCTCTTAAAGTACCTGTCTCCTCGGACCACCCTATGTGTCAAGTACCCAACCCTTTCTCAGTCTGTACTGACTCTTTGATTGATTGAAGACCCGGGTCTTCAGTCCCGGAATGGAGAAGATCTTAGATATGGGTCTCAATTCAATATACCGTAACGTAGAAGAGGTACGTGTTTATCTGTCATGACCGAAACGACTACAATTGTCGGGGTCGTTCAAAACGTAGGTGTCAGATCACTCAAGTTTAATAACAGTTACTACTCTATAATTTCGGTAGTAGAGTCCCCTCAGCTCCCAACTACGTGTAGACCGGTTCGACGGGACTCAGGACCCAGTCTGGGACACGACCCACCGGTCACCGTCTCGGGTATCTTTCTGTGGAGGTTTTTCGGGTTAAAGGACCCGGGGGTATTCCGGTAGGTGTGTGAGTGAAGACAGGTTCTCTCCGACTCGGTCGTGAGAAGTCCGTATAACGTGAGTACAAACGAGGAGTCTATGAACTTCCGGAAAAGTCGGGGTCCCGGAAACGTGAACGAAAGGGGAGACGGACCTTATGGGAAGGAGAACAAGAGTGTCGTCGAAGAAGACTAGTAAGAAGGAGTCGAAGTAAGGGGAAACGTCTTTGGAAAAGACTGGGAGGATAGGGACAGACAGTGGGTGAAACCGATACTTGAGAACAGTAATTTCTTCCTCAAAATAGAATCCAACGGGGTTAGCTATCAGGTTCTTCTAACGGATTTCCTCTGTAAGATCCGGTCCGGTAAGAGTAGTAGACCGACCACACCACTGGTCGGGACTCGGGACGTAAGGGACCTATGGAAGTTCTGAGACACTCCTTCTCAAGACACCTGGAGGGAACCACCGGAGGAGAAGGAGTGACAATGGGGTCGTCGGGACCGGTTTGGACGACGTCTCGGGTGACCCGGGACCGGACTGTCCCTGGATGTCTCTCTCCAGTGGTCCCGTCCACCCGTCGTATGACTGACGTCGAAGAAGGTTCTTCTGTCTGAGGAGAGACTGTCTAAAATCGGATGTTAAGTTAAGTGGGGTTCTGTGGTAGTCTATGATGCCGGAGAACACACTGCACTGTAAAAGGTCCTAGATACTATCCGATTCTCGAGAAGTCCCGTAGGACGGAATGGAAAGAGTCAGAGTGTCGGGTCCCCCGTCTACAGCGATACGTGCAAGATTACTCTACCCGAGTCTCCTCAATTCCCTCGACAGGTACCAGTATCGTCTCGACCTTCCCCGGGGTCCGACACATTGGGTCGAGTCGAAGGTAGAGTAGACGTCCCTTTACGGAACCGGAATTTGGTACGACTGTCCACGGACCGTGAGGGACGGCTTCGACACCCCGGTCTCTCGTCCCCTCGGGGTCGAGGTTCCCGGGAAGAAGACCGTCGGTCCCCGTGCCTTCTAGTCCCTTCTCCAGTCCGTCCCAACCGTAAGAAACCCGTCCCTGTCGTAAAGGTAATCCCTAGTATCTTGGGGTACCTCTTCCTTTACCGTTGGGTGAGGTCATAAGAACGGACCTTTTAGGGTACCTGTCTCCTCGGACCACCCGATGTCAAGTACCCCAACGTTTTCTCAGTTTGTACTGAATCACTGATTTGTTGTATCTCGGGGTTCTAGGACCCAAGTCTGGGGGTGGGACGGTGAGTGGTGTACATCCTTGAACCCGTGAAATGGGGGCACGATGAGTTCGGAGTCACTAAAGAAGACATTCTACTCGTAGTGGGGACGGATCCTTTCTGTTCATTCATTTCCAGTGTATACTCTGTAGGACCGAGTGAGGTTTACGAACTTTGTACCCGAGGTCGTACACTGACCTCGTCCGGTCCGGGACTCGACCCATCGGACCGGGGAATGGGTGACTCGGAAAGGAACCACCCCTCTGTACACCGGGTACTCAGCTCCAAGGTAGTTAATCTTCGCTCCGACGTGATCCCTCCAAAAGGTGTGACCCTCACTGAGGTCCCACGTCGACTTCCCGGGAGGAACGAGACGTGTCTCCTAGAGACGGTCCAGATTACCGACTGACCAAACGACCAGAGAAACAGAACAACACTCGTGTCGACTTCCGACCCCCACGTAGACCCGTACACCAGACGAAAGATGTGTGTCGGGGACGTCGTCCCCGTCCATAAACCCCTATTCCATCCTAGGTGTTAAGGAGGGGTAACGGGGGAGTAGAGGTAGTGAAGGAGAAACAGGGTTGGAAGAGAGTTGAGAGGTGGTCTTTCTCCTTTCTTTAGGACGGATTCTGTCGTTCCTAGTGGTGTAGTAGAGACAAGGGGAAAAATCGTGGGTGAACGTCGAGTAACCTGTCGTGTCCACCGACGAGAGACGAACAGGGTTACCCCAGTCCTGGGAGACTCCTGTCACCTTCTTTCCTGTTAGCACTCCCGTAAAAAGTATAGTCTCGGATCAGGACCTGGAGTCCTTCGTCAGGGTAGACATTTTCCCCCAGTATACCGTCCTAAATTCTATTTACAATTCACAGAACAAGTTACCGGGTACTTAAAAAAATTTTAAAAAACCGGTATGGTATACCGTACACCCTAGAGTCAAAGGACTGGTCCCTAACTTGGGTACAGGGGACGTAACCCTGTTGTCTCAGAATTAGTGGTCTGGTGGTCCCTTCAGGGGGTATTCGAAAAATTTCGTGTATTTGGGAACAAGTTTAATTTGGAGACTTCTTTTATGTTGTGTCTTTTGTCGAGATAACCTTCGTGTCCGGTGTAGAACTCCCAGGTCCCTCCGGTCACACTTTTCTAAGTTGAGACCTCGGTGGACTTTTCCTGTGTGGTCGTTGTCCTCCACCTGTGTGACAAACTAGTTCTCGGTCGATAGGGAGATCCTCTCCCTCTCTTCCTATACTCCTCCTCCCTTACATTGGAGGTGTGTGTTCTGACCGGACCCTCACGATCCTGTCTCCTCGACGGTGGTCCACGGGTGAAGAGTGGGGATTCCGAGGGTGGGACTGAAGGATGTCCTCTACCTTACTCTTTTACTCTCTGAAGGACGGAGAGTGAGAAATTTGTCTGAAAAGAGACCAGAAGTGTACCGTGTAGGGTAAGGACGGAGGAGCGGAACGGAGTAGGATATGGACGGTCGAACTTACGGGAAAAGGGTTTAGAGAAGATAGGTCTAAACGGGAAGTTTAAGTGCAGTGGTGGAGAACTTCGGGAGATACTAACAGGGGTCGGTTTTCATCGTAGGGAAAGAGACTGGGAGAGACCGACTCTGACTCCCGAGTCAAAGAGGTAGACATTCTACCCTTACACTCTAGGTCCGTTTCGTGGGTTCACCCGGACCGTACGTTATCGGTGAGTCATTTACCGTCGGTACACAATACTACGATACCAGAGGGGGAGATGGATCCGTCCTGGTGTCTACGGAGTCCGAGACCATGTGTCATCCACAGATGACTTATGAGTGGTCCACTGGTCGTCCACCGGGGTGTGGGGTTGATTGGACGGGACTGGTCGTGGAGACTTAGGGTCATTTGACCAAGGTGACCGAGGAGGACCAGTCCCCTTTGTCTCTCCCGGGTTGACCGTCTCAGGGGCATCGACCCACACTGTGGATCATCTGTGAATTAGACGTAACCACTGGTTCCAGAACCCCGAACTGGTGGGGAAGGGAAAAGGTCCGAAGAGATCACCGAGTCTGCCATTTCTTAGACAGACGTTACGTCCTCTGGTCCCAAACTAGGGACCCAACCCTTCTAAGGGGACCCCGTTCCGTTGGGTAAGGTCATAAGAACGGACCTTCTAGGGTATCTGTCTCCTCGGACCGCCCGTTGTCAGGTACCCCAGCCTCTCAACCTGTGTTGACTCGTTGATTGTGAGGGGAAAGGTGACGTCGGGACGGGGTGGGAATATTCCTAATGAAGGCAATTTGTCCATTCTTTTGATTCCGAGTTGTTTCACGTAATGGACTGACTCTGGTATCTCGCAAGAGTGTTAGGTGGTTGGTCACCGTCGTACAGGTGGTTCCACGTCTCTTCTCAACCGGGACTAATTAGTTACAGAGTAAAATAACTACCCTTGTAGTTTTTCACCTCGTTTGTCGAAACGGGTTCCGAAGTACATTTGGCCTCGACTCTAGAGGACCGAGATTTGATTTAATGGGGTGGGGTGCGATGTTTGTCCCACCCTCCCCCGAAGGGAGTGGCAAGGAACGGACGACCGGAGCTAAGGTTCCCCACTTGCACGTCCGACAGGTCTCCCTGTTTCGTCTCCTAAAATACGACGACCCAAACACCCGTAGACGTTCTTAGGTGACCCCCACGTTTCCGAGTCTGGTTGTGTCGGTCCAGACCTCCCTCTGTCGCTGGACACGGGGAGGGTACAGACGGTCTCTGTCTCTCTCTAAGATCGTCTGGACCTTCGTAGTTCTGGGGACGTCTCCAACACCGTTCGACGCAAAAACTCCGAGTCAAGACTGTGACGTTACCTCCCCGACTTAGCTCCCGCCTCTCCCCGACCACACCTTATCGTTACTCGGTCCTGTGACCTTTGTCCGGTCGTGGTCCAGACGTTCTGTCTCTTACGACGACAGTTGACCCAGTCCCCCTCGTAGTGACCCTTCTTTAGAGAGAGAGAGAGAGAGAGAGAGAGAGAGAGAGAGAGAGAGAGAGAGAGTGTGTGTGTGTGTGTGTGTGTGTGTGTGTGTGTGTGCACTTATATGAAGAATGGCTAAGAAATAACTTTAGAGGATCCCTTCGGTGTACTTCAGGTACACTTACGTACACAGACTTGTCCGACTACACTTGGTACTCCGGGGAGCCGAAGAATCAAGTGGATCATTGTCGATTAACATTCCTAGACGAGGGTAAAGTGTCTGTCCGTCTGACTCTGGGGCCCTCTTCGTGTCTGTCCGTCTCAACTCCCGGTGTGTCTCAGGGAGACAGGGATTCCAGCACCAAAAGGGACGTCAAGACGGAAGTTGGAACGTTGGATTGTCCGTGGGAGGGGTCTGGGACCCTGTATTTAACGGAGAAACTAAATTTGACGTGTTACTGTGGAGGAGAGTTTGGAACGGAAAGAAAACACCCAGTGTAGTTCGGGTACTAAGTTGTACGTAAACACTCCATAACACAGGAAGAGGGAGTGCACAAATTCGAGGGACTCTGATAGGAGTCGAAGGGGACGACGGAAAGAACGTGCGTCGTGTCCTGGAGGTCGTCACACGTGACTCGTCAGTTCCCTTTCTCAGCCAGACATGGCGACGTCGAAACAGTGATCTGTCTGAACTGGACGGAAGCGTAGACTGGTCGTAAAATGACTCGGCTCACGTACTGTTCCCAACCAGACTTGGTGTCCGAGACACTCCGGGGGCCTTAAGTAAACCCCTCAGGTCCCCGGGGAGTCTTCCTCCCCGGTGGGAGGAACTTCGGGTCCCGACCTTGGTTCCAGGTCTTCGGATATGTTACAACAAGACCTCTCGTTCGGGAACCCTCATTCACGGGATACCTACTTCTTTCCACCTTAAAGATCCGCCTTTCAGAGTCTCCATCTAAACTCCGACCTGACGAAAAGGGAACTCGTTGAAGTCCAAGAGGAGAGGAAGCAATGTCGATTCCTACGATCCCACCGTTTACCCCCGGTCGGTGTGTGGTCCCTGGGGGGACTCACGAAGTATACAGTACACGGACGTATGGGACATACGGAGGGGTGGTTGTTGGGGTGATGTGTCAGCTCCTTTAGATCCGCCCTTTCGACCCTCCGAACAGGTTCCAACGGTCCGGTCCTTCACCGTGAGTCGAGTCCTCTGAACGGACAGGACGGAAGATTATAGAGTAGCGCGAGGGGATGTCGGACTCCCCTTCTCTCCACCCCTCCCTTACGACGCCCACGGTCTCCTCCAGCACCCCCGGGCCCTCCTGTCTTCGACCCCGTAGACGGTGTCAGGTCCGGGGGGAGCCCCGACGGGCTTTCCCGAGGGCCCCCTGCCTCCCACGAGACAACGACCTCATCAGTTTTCTGTCAGAGGTCGCAGGGCGGGGGAGGGGAGGGGCTGTGAGAGTGACGGTTTACTTTAGACCGTCGAAGACTTTTATCGAGTCGCGACGTCGTCCGCGAGACGGGCGGGAAGTCGTCCGACCGTGTGTCGACCCCCACCGGTGACACCCGTCTGCGGTCACGTGTGGCCCGGTCCCCACCACAGTGGGTGTGCCACGTGACCCTCCGTGTCTCGACCCCTGGGCCCCGTCGACGGTAGAGAAACGAGGGAACTGGAGAGGTTCGGACCACTCCGGTCCCACCGGGACCTCGGTCGGACCGTACAGATGGTCCGGACTTCGTGGGACAGGCCGTCCTCACTTTAATGATCACCCACACTCGTGCACGGGAACCCGACGAAAACAAGTGAGCACATCTGCTCTTTGGATCCTTGTTCCCTTTTTTTACGGTTTTACGACAAATAGTTATGAACCTATATTTTGGGTCGTCACAACAGGAGGGACTGTACCAGATCCCAAAGGGTCGGTCACTCTCTTCCCACTCTTTTGTCCTTCGTCCGACCCCCGGTCCGTAACCGGTCCGGGTATAGTCCGTAAGTCGTAGGACTCCGAGGGACCCGTAACACCCCGACCCACTCGGACCTCGTCGTTCCCTCCCCGGGACAGACGAGGCTGAGTCCGTTTTTTCTTTCCTGGTCTGGGAGATTCGTCGTCGGGAGGTGATGGAGCTCAGACTGGGTTTCATGTCTTTCTCCGGGACCTAATTCCCCCTCGGGGACTCGGGACGGAGGTCGGTAGGTGAGAGTGTTTTCATGTGGTCCTCTGTTCGGGACGGCAGTTGGTCCTGTCTCATCCCCCGCTTGGGAATTCCTGTCCGAAAGGACGGACCCCAGACTACTCGTCCCCCCGTTCCATTGACATGACCGAAAACAGTGTCACTGTAAAAGGTTTCATTTTTTTCCCAATTTTTATAGACAGGGGGATTTGGGGAGTGACTCTACTCTCCGGTGAGACCCACCCCCACCCCCCCACAGCATTGTCCTACCGACCCGAGTCCGTGAGACACCTTCCTCTGAAGGTTCCCGGGACACCCTACCCCAACGTCGTTGTGTCGCGACCTGGTGGGTCCCTCGGTCCGTCTGACTGGGACTGGGAAGTCCCTGTGGTTTCTGCCTCCCCACCCCCCCTCACACTCTCCCCACTCACCGTCTTCCTCTCGTCGGAGGGGTTCTTCCGTCCGTCCGTCCGTCTGGGAGCTGACGGGGGGAGGGAGGGAACGAGTGAGTGAGTCGTAAGCTCTGACCGTTGAGACAGGGACCAACGGTATTGTTGGTCACCGGCCTACGGAAAGGGTTCCGGTCCGGGTAGACGGGTGGGAGACCCCTCGACAAAAGTGTCTTCCTCCCTTCGGGTTGGGGCTTCGGCTCCCCGGATCTTGGGATTCCGGTCCGGGACTCGCCCTACGTCGGTGTCCCGTAAGTCCGGAGGCACTAGTTTCCGTGACCTCGACGTCGTGCACCGAGGGGCCTCGGGTCCAAAACCGGGAAGAGATCCCGGACTGGGACCCTACTCTAAGACTTCCTGAACCCCAGTACAAGGGGGTAGGGCTTCAAGGTTCACTGTTTAATGTTGTGTTGTGTTTGTTGAGAAAACAATTTTTTTTGTCCTGGGACTCGGGAGGTCCAGTCCCGAAGTCCGGTGAGGTCACACAGGAGACCGAGGGGGTTCCAGCGTCCTCGATGACTAACAACGTCGGGACGCTCGGGCTCCTCGACGGGCGGACGAAGAAGGAGGCGAACAACTCCTCGGCCAACAATCTCCAGAAGTCCAGGAACTAGAAGTGGACCAGTATCAGGTGGGCGTACCAACGGTTTCGCGACCAGTAAAGGAGGACCCCTACCCCTACCCCCCTCTCGTCGAGATGACTGGAGTTCTCTGTAGTGGAGGACGGACTCACCGGGGAATTGTCACAGTCACTGTCGTCACTTGTGGAAGCGGCGGGCTCACGGGGGTACATGGGTCGAGACCCGGGTAGCGAAACGGAGTGTGTCAGGAGTGAGGTCAGGAGGCACCATTTCTGACTCGAATGGACTGTTCCGTGTCCTTCACACCACTGAGGAACCCTGATGTGGTTCCCATTCGTCCTGTCCCTGAACCTGGTGCCAGTAGGTGAGTCTTGGTGTTCCGGAAGTCCCCTGTGGTAGCACAACACGTGGGTCGAATGGTCGCGGACTTCTAACACGGGTCCAACGGGGTCCGAGACTCGATGACGGGGTGTCCGAGTCTAGACCAGAGACGACTCAGATTTTCGTTCGACTGGTGGGAGGGTCTACGACGTCTAGTATTCTCGACGACGACGACGATTCAGCGAAGTCAGCACAGGCTGAGACACGCTGGGGTATCTGCCTGCCGTCGGGTGATCCGAGGGGGTAGGGACCCTAAGAGGTCCATTCTTGTGACCTCACCCAACGGTAAAGGAAGAGGTTACGTTCTTTCACTTTTCAGTTTCACTTCAGCGAGTCAGCACAGGCTGGGAGTCGCTGGGGTACCTGACGTCGGATGGTCCGAAGAGGTAGGTACCCTAAAAGGTCCGTTCTCATGACCTCACCCCACGGTAACGGAAGAGGCCTAGTATTCTCGTTAATACGGTTTTCGGGGTGAAGTGACTCTGTCGTTCAGTCCTCGTGACGGGACTTACCCGATCACACCGGGTTTCTGGTGATACGCCAGTGACTGTGCTCCGTTCTCCCCCAGCTTCTGGGTCCAAGACCCTTCAGTGGTGGGACGTCAGGGAAAAAGGTTTTGGGACTCCGGACACCCCTCTACCAGGTGGGTGGAACTGAAGTAGGGTCACCAGAGACAGGAGGACGTCGTGAGCCCGGCACACCTCACCTCAGACCCCGTGGTGGTAGCTAACGACCTTCCTCGGGGTTCGGGCACCTAGTCTGGGACGTCCGTGGACCCTGTCGTGGCCGACGGGGGGTGGGGTTGGGGAAAGAAGGCCCGAGGTCACCCCTTAGGCTCCGAATCCCACCACTTCCTCGGACTACGCTGGTCCTCGTTTCCGTCCCGTGATGGCGTATAGACGCCGGGTGGGGTCCCGGAGACCTCGGTAGTTGGGGAGGCCGTCGGGACGAGTTCGAGCAGTGGGCCAGACGGTTCCTGCTCCTCCGTGAGTGCAACTAGGTCCCTACCAAGTACTTAACACACTACCAGTCGGAGAGTCACCCCAGGCAGAAGTCGTCCTCCGCCTAGTCGACGAACCGATCCCTTCTCTCCCGTCACCACTCCGACACCTCGACGAGTCTCGGTCAAGGGTGAGGGTCTCTGGCGGTCGAGACGTTGCACGAGGGTTTAAGGATTGGGTGTCTTTGTCACACGACTATTCCCAAAGAACATTCCGTGATTCACAAACCCCATTAAACAATCCGTCGTTATTTATTGACTATGTCCGGTCTAAACAAGCACCAGGGGTTTCCCTTTTATACTTGCTTCCTGTTCTTAATTCCCTTCAAAACTCCTCCGTCCAAAGCCCGGGTAAACCGTCTGTACCTCTTCCTGCAAGTTTGCCACTCTACTGAACGGATCCTAGTGTGCCGACCCTACACCTCCTTCGGTCCTAGATTTGTGTCCAGCCAAACTGTGGATTCACCAGAGAGGGTCCTCCTTCCGCCGACCCCAGGCCACCTCGCTCGATCCGTCTCTCAGTGAGTGGTAGGAGCCTCTGGAGCCTGGTGAGTCCCGACCCCTTCGGTATGACCGGGTCCGCCTAGGAGGAGAAGTAGGGGCCCCTCTACCGGACCGGGCACAACCTCATCTTCCCGCCCTTCGGCGTGTCCGACCCCCTCCCGCCTCCAGTAAGCCGTGTCCACACCCCCGTCGTGGTCCCGCCTGGGTAAGAGGAGGGGTTCTGGGACTGACCCTCTGTCCGTCGGTCTGTGGTCCTGTTATTATAGTCGGGGCACTTGAGCCCTCAAGTAGAGGTCCTTGTGGTCGACGGGAACCGTACCCCTCCGGAGACCCCTCGGACTTCCTCTCCACAGGGTACTGGTCTTCCCTTGTCGTCTGACGACCTTCTCACCGGGCGAACTCGGGAAGTGGGACCTACCACCCCCGTCTTCGTCAAGGTTCCCACGGGCGCCCACGTCCTTTCCCTCCATGAGTGTCCTACATGTACTACTGCGGGTCCCTGGTGTACAGTGTACTAAACAGTATGAAGAGACCTGGGTCCTGGAGTCCTCGACGGTCCCGTCTCCCGTTTCCTCCTGGGAGTCCGGTTCCCAGGACCCCGTGGCCGTCCTCGGATGTCGGACCCGTTCCACCCTTATCCACGGGCTCGGCCCCTACCCCGTCTCGTCTAACCACAGACCGTGGAAGACCCTTCCGTCGTACACACACTTCAACCCCCTCCTCGTTGTCGAGGATCTATTTTATTTGGGTGAAAGTCCGACCCGACATTCTCTACTATTGGAGGATCGATGGAACCCGGTTAGAGTCGGGTTCATCGCCATCGCCTTCCTCTCTTCCCGTCAGTCCCCAACCCACCCCAGGACGGTATCGCCTCTCCCGGGGTCGGGTCGTCGACGGGACGTAGGGGACGGAGGATTTGTCTGTCGGATCCAGTACCCGTTCCTCCCCGGCACCCCATGGCAAGTGGACCACTGGTAGGGTACCCCGGAACCAGAAGGGTAGACACGTTACTCTAGCCATCCGGTCCTCTAATGATTCAGTTTTATGATGTTTTGTGTAGGACCATTTGTCTCACGGTAAGGTCGACAGAGCCCCCCGAAGGGTGGGGAAGTTGTCGAGAACCTTCCGAATAGGACTCCCTCTTCTTAACAGACATTTGTTCAGTAGTGGGGTGAGAGGTCCTTCCCCGTGAAAGGCCCCACCACCCCCACCGAAGAGGTCCAGATCCCCGATGGACGAGTGTCCCCTCGTCCCTCGAAAAGGTCCTTCGTACTCACACACACTTCGGGGCCCCGGGTAGGACCGGGAGTGGATTCCCTGCGAAAGGGTTTTGTGTCCACCGACCGGGGAACGAAGGGAGAGCACATCCTCCTGCGCGGACGGGTGAAAGACTTATACTGAGGGTCCTTCTATTTTTGGCCTCTTTTTGTTGGCGTGAACCCGAGGTAGGGTTCGGCTGCCGTCGGAAAATAGTGTATATATAAATCTCGGTGACACTACAGTAAGTCGAGTGTCCGGTCTCGGTCTTAAAAGGACCTAGATAAAAGTTCTCGTTTTTGACTTCAAACCCTCTTATAAAAACGTCGGAGGCCGGGGGGTCGACGGTGGAGGTGTGTCTGTCTTGGGAGGGGAGGGAGGAGTGTCGCGAAATTGAGAAACCGAAGACACAGGGTGTCCGACGGGGTCTGGTGTCACCCCACCCCCACCCCCCGCCCCACGTTATTTCTCCATGGCCGGTGTAGGGTCCCTGAGTGGGTGTATCATCCCTCACATTGTACCTCAAACGTCCCGTAAGACCCACCAGAGAAACCGTTTCGGTTTCAGGCACTCGAAGTCGTGGCGTAGAAATAGGAACCTGCACATCTCGTCCAAAAGTCCGACCCGGTCCCTCTCTTTTGCAATCAGACCTGAGTCCGTGGTCCACCCCCGTCTAAAGGTGCCACTAGACGTCAGTCTAAAGGAAGGAGGGAGGGAGTAGGCCTGACTCCGTCCTCCTCGGCCTAGGTAGAGTGATTTTTTCTGGACCCAGAACCGGCGGTTACTGCACCCGGTTTCCACCCCCTCTGATTGCATCGACTCTCCACTGTGGAACAAAGTGTCTCCCCTTTGATTCCGTCACCAAGGTGGTTCGGACCCCTATTGACTCACGGTGTCTCTCGGGTCCCAGTCCTTGAAAACTCGAAGTCAGCCACTACGACGGTACTCTACGGTTTTACTCCCAAGGTCCCTTTACCCCCCGACGAGTACTCGGTCACGACGGTTCGTATGTAGGACATGGGTCGGGTCTTGCTCGGACGTACTGTCCGGGGATGGACTCCAACGAGCCCCTTGAGTCGGGGCCCTCGACGTGTCTCCGGTCAGAAGGACCAACATCCCGTGTCTCCCAGACTCCCTACTTCCGTCACCCCTCCAGACGTACCTCCTCCGTCGGGAGTTCGACGAAGGATTACTTACCCATCCTGGATCCGGGTGCCTCTCTTCGTCGTCTCGACCCCGTCTCCCTACCCCACCGTGTACCTTAAAGTCAAACCTCGGTCACTTTCGATAAAGAGTCCAAGATAAACTCTACTAGGTTTGAACCTGACCCCACTTTTTGTCCCTTCGTCAAAAAGATATCCTTAGAAGAGGTATCTTCCGAAAAGAGGTGAATTCCCCTTTTTTTCCTCCGGTCCCGGTTTTATTTCGTTACCAAGTCTTCCACTCTGACAACACCGAGGTGCACATAGGTTTTAGTTTCCCATTGGCGTGCTCAACCACTATGAGTCGGTCCTCTTCTTGGACTATGTCGCCGACCTGGAAGCCCAGAGGAGACGGGCCAGAATCCTCCTTTATTCAGACCCCCCGCCCTGTCAGTCCCAGATCCACCCTCCGGCTCCCGGGTCCTCAACATTCAGACGAGACTGTCACCGACCGTGTCCGTCCACTCACACACACACGTACACTTCGGAACCAAACGTAAAGAAGGCAGACTAGGATTAGTGGACATTCTAGGTCAGGAGGGACCTGTCCTTTAAACCTCTCTTGTAAGAGTTCGGGTAGGTGACCTCCCTGTTCGTCCAGGTCGGTGATCCTAGTGGAGGCGAGGAAACAGGTCACCGGTCGTTTCCCGGAGGAAGGGGATTTTACGACGGTAGTCTCCCGAGACGGATGCCCTTGATACCGACAATGAAGTGTGTTCGAGGTTGTCACAACCCGTCGGGACAGTGGCTTCGGACCGTGTGACAGAAGTGTTTTAAGAACGACTCACTTGTTTACTTACGTACTTAGGGGTCCCTCCGTGGACGTCTCGGAACTCGTTCTGCTGTCACGTCGTAGACGTCTCCGAACTCGTTCTGTTAGCGAGAGACTCGGAACCAAAGGAGTAGACAGTTTACCCATTACCGTAGGAGAGTGTCCCGACCCACTCCTAATTTACTCTACGAAGAGTCCTGGGTCACCGAGTTCCACCCGTGATCAAATAAGAATACGGATGACCCTAATATATGCGAACTTCCTTTGTTCCTCCGGATAGACCGATCCCGTGTCACTTGTGCGACCCTGGCACCCTCCTCTCCGACTCGGTGCGTCATACCCGGCACCCCTCTCCGGACCTTACGGTTCGTTCCTTGTACCGGAGGTAGGTCACCTACGACCCTGACGACCCCAAACACCTACCGTGAGAAACAGGACCAGGGGGTTGTACCCAGGACCTCGGAGTGGAACTGTAGAGCCACCCGCTACAAGGCCGACACGTCTTTGACCTACCGTCATGGTTATAGGGCGTACTAGAGACGCCGAAGACGTCTGTACCTGTCTCCTCCCCCGGTGCCTACGGAGAGCTCCCAGTCCGTCGGGTCCCCGGGGGAGGGGTAGTGGGGAGAACCCTCTCGTGTTCTACCACGTGAGGACGGGGGTCCTGGGGTGGAGTCTCGGGCTACGACCAGGGGGATCAAAGAAGACCTCTACGGGGGTCGAGTCGACGACCGACCGTGGTTCTTCGTAACTCCGGAGGTAGGGTCCGGGTACCCCTCAGGTAGAGACTGTTCGACGGTGTCTGAGTGTCTTGGGGAACCCCCTTCTTGTGAGAGGGGGATGGGAACAAGTTCACCCCTTTGACTCCGTGTCTCTCCCTGTCCCGGAACGGGTCGCAGTGTCTCTTTGAGACACACGGGGTAGAGCCGGGTTTGAGGGACACGTCGCCGTGTGTGTATGGAGAAAGTCACTTTCGGACCAGCGGTGCGAGGACTTAGGACGACTTGTTAAGTGGTGGAAGGTACGACGGTCTCTTTCGTCCCTGTCTCCCCCTCCTAGTCCGCAGCTGGACGGGGACGGGGCGCAGTACCCGGGTCCGGAGGTCGGGACGACGAGAAGGGGACCCCTTACCGGTGACAGTCGGAGTGACACAGAACTTCTCGGACCACGCACCATCCGACAACCGAACCCACCCAACTTGAGTTGAGAAGCTTGATCCCCTCCTAGAAGGGGTCCCTCGTAGATACAAGGGTCCCTGTGACAGAACTAGACCGTCGGGGTGAAAATAGGTTCAAATGGGTTCACTCCTTACTCTACAGTCAATAGTAGGAGTACTGGTGACAGAAGACTCGTGGGTGACACACGGTACGGGACCCGTTTGGGAAACACCCGTGACGACACACTAGGACCCACCCAGGGAAGTGGAAAGACACGGAGTCGAAGGAGAAGACATTTTGTCCCTAATCGCGTGGTTGGAGTGTCTCAACCCTTCTGACTAAGCCGTCATGAATCTCGTGAATCTTACTTGTCCCACTTACGGCGTGATTCTAGAGGGAGGTGTGAGATGTACCTTTAATGTCGTTAGGTCTCTCCACTCTCCGGACGGGTTCCAGTGTGTCGATCACTCACTGTCTCAGTCCTAGACTTGGGGTTTAGACTGGGTTCTCGACGATGGACACCCCACTCCCCCTTGAACTTTCCGTCTGTCCCTCCTCGACCTCCGGTTCTGGGTCCCGGGTCCAAGACTCTTCCAATCCCGACTTCCAATCCCGACAAGTGCCCTCTTCGGATCCTACCTCCTCCGACGACCCAGCACCTAGGTCCGGTCCTAGTGGGTCGTAGCCCCCACCCCCCGTCCCCACTCGGTGCCCTCGCGTTTAGGTCCGCTCCTCTTTCGGCTCCCCTGTCGTGTATAGGGTGAGAAGGGTGTCAGAAGGGGGTAGGGTCGGTGTGAGTCCCGAACCACCGGAAGAGGCTGTCGGGGAGGAGTGGTTCACCCTGAGTGTGGGTCCCTTCGGTATAATGTCGGTGACTCCTAAGGTGGGTACGTCCTCACGGGAACCCCGTCCGACGGGTCCAGGTAGTGGGAAGTCCCCGACCCCCCGGGAGGACCCCGACGATAGACTTCTTGTCTTTGGAGATTTCTTACCGCCCTCAACCCCTCCCGTGTCCCCATGGTTACTCTACGACTCCCTCCCACCCGGCCGTATGGTAAGGTACTGCTACTCCTCTGTCGCAAACGACACTACGTATAAGAGTATTTGTAGGTCCTACGCGTGCTACACCCCCGGTGGACTCCGGACGGTCACCACCAGGTGGAGGACGGCCCGGAACCCCGACAGCATGTCCTCGACTTCCTTCCCTCCGTGTCTGTCACAGTCCGGGTCTTAGGTGAAGGGGTCCTCGGTGGGTCTGTCGCGGTGACGGGAGTGAACCGTCTGTTCCTGTGCCTCCGAGTCTCTCCGGACACTGGACGGACTCCAGTGGGTCGACTACTACCCGTTTTCCTCCTAAGGTCAGGTCCAACCTACGTACCAGGTTACTCGAGGACGTGAACCGACTCCCAGTCGAAGTTCGTTCGAATCGAGCATCGAGCCCTTCCGGACCCTCCATCGACTTTCGAACCTTCCCGAGTCTCCGGTCTCTTCGGGGACGGAGGAAAGGGTTCCCCGTCGTTGACTCCACCTTTAACTCTCCTAAAACATCAGTTTAGTGTATAGTCAACGCTCTGGGACACGGTCCTCGGTGTGCAGGGGTCTCGGAACAAAGGTCACCCTACTGTGTTCCCAACACCCGGTCTCCATCTCCGACCGCCCTTCCTCCTGGGACGAGCTACCCCCACTGAGGAACCACCCCACTCCAAAGGCCGGAACCCCAATTTAAGGAGGTACTGAGTCACACTGGAGTTCGCTTGTAAGTGTCGAGGTTCGGTGTCGGGTGTTGAGGCATTTTACCTCATTATTGTCAGTAGGGGTGTCCTACGTAGTATCGCTTCGTCCGTCGTCCACCCACCCGCAGTCCTAGAAACGAGCCCAATTGAGTCTGGGTGTGTCACCGACGGTTGGAATTCCGGTTAGTGGCCTTTACTCGTTCTGGAACTTTACCAGTACGAGTCTCCACCTCCCCCACCTCTTCAGCCGGAAGACCCCCTCCACCGGGTCTTACCCCTCTTGTCCCTACTCCGTAGGGGGCCATTCCGACGAGTATAGACGAAGGACCAGCTTGTCCCGACTTCTCGCTCCGACGTTTGGTTCTGTCCGACTCTGGTCGAGACAGACCGAGTCATGGGTGTCCTGGGACCCGGTGGTACCCGGGACGAAAGAAGGACCCGTCCTACCAGAGGGGAGGAGATCCCGTACACGTCCCGTCGGAGACCCTGGTTCGATAGGTCCGTTTCTAGTTGACCCCACCTCTCCTTCTGTCACCCAGAGACGTAGACAGACGGCGACCAGACCCCTCGACAAGGGACACTGGGATCACACCTCACGTTCCTCCACCCGTTCGGGGAGGTCGTCGGACCCCCGAGGGCGAGGTGATTGTCAGGTCTTACCCCGTGTGTCTCCGCCGACATCCGTCTGGACCTTTGGTACCTAGGGAACGAGCACGACGGAAACGGAGGAGACAAGGGACGGGTGTGTCGCGGGTACGTGGTCGAAGAAGGAATTGTCGTGACCCCCTTTCTCCGAACCAGTGTAGCCGAGGGGACGGGGGCGACGCAGGACTCCGCGGAGTCCGAGGTTGGTGTCCTAGTCTCTACGCGGTAAGAGGGAGGGACGAGACAGGAGAGACGTGGAGCAGAGACGAACCGGAGGGTTGTGAAGAGGAACGGGGGACGGTGGAGAAGGGATCGGCTGGACTGGTACAGGACCGTCCCGGAGGTCCTCCCAAGGACCTGGGAGTCAGACAGGACGAAGACCATGGGGCTGGGGACATGGTCCCAGGAGAGAGAGGAGAGGAGTTTCTGGGTCGGGTGTCGACTATCCAAAAGAGACCCCAGGAGTCAGGGCGGAGGAGGAGAGACCGAGAAGAGGTGGACAGGGGTGCGAGTGAGAAATTTAGGGGTCGGGAGCACGAGGTCTATTTCCGGTGGAAGAAGGGACCGTAGGTCTCGAACGGAAGAGAGGGCCGAGGGAAAGACGACGGGACCCGGGTCTTGTGGACCGAGTCCAGCCTTGGGGCCTGCGTGACCGGGGTTTGCTCAGAACGTGAGGCGGGTGTCGGGCACGAGAGAACGAGGTAGAGGAAGAGGTGGTCCGGTCGAGAGGGAACAACTCCTTACAAGACCCGAGCCAAGTCTACGGAGGACGAGAGTCTCCAGGAGGGTCATGGAGGGAGTCACCAAAAACGGAGACGTGGAGGTGGTCCGACCTCCCTCGTACTTCCGTCTCCGTTCACCCCAATTGGACCCTCAGGGGCCGACCCCGGACCGTCTTTTGTGACGCGAGGCCTTGTTTGTTTCTTACCCTACTACCCAAACTCGGGACCAGTCCCCTGATCTAGGGTGTGCGGTGTTGATTCTGGGTCACGTTGGTTTATTTATTTATTATTTATATCTAAAAAAAAATTAGAATTCTTTTGTAACGGGCGAGGGGTCTTTCGAGGACGTAGTAGCGGGAAAAGAGGAGGGAGGACATGTAGTGAATGAGTACTGGATGTTAATCGGACGAGGAAACTATTGAGATATTTGTGTGTGTATGTGTATATCTGTTATGTGAAAGTTATACGGACCGAGACAAGACTCGGAAAATGTTTATAATCCTCCTTCCCTGAAATAATGGTGGCGTCTCCGTCTCTCTCCACTCTTTGACCGGGGTCTAGTACACCGGCAAAGGGGTCAGTCCGGCCGTGACCCAGCAGAGGCCGAAGTCTGACACCCGGGGGTGCCCGTCCCGGTCAGACCCAAGGTCGCGACTGTGTCTCGTGCCCGAACCTATTATGAACCCCTAAGTTACTTGTTTGGATATTTCCCTCCCCCTTCCCTTCTTTGAGAGTATTGGGTGGTACTCCTCTCTTCTTCTTCTTTGACTCCCTCCTGGGTCCTTCCGAGTTGTTTAGTCTGTACTGTTGGACCGGGTTGAAGGAGGGGCGCCATGAGTGGACGGGAGAGACCACTTGGTCTGAAATGGAGGAGAAGATCCTTTTCGGGTAGGACTGAGGAGGTCGGACGTTCGGGTACCGATGTTCATCCGAAGTAAGTACGTTCATGGACTCCCCAGGGATAGGAAGTATTTTCCCCAGGAGTTCGTTTTCGGGGCAGAAAGGTCCGTACCTTTTCTCGTGTCCCGATTCTGTCCTTCGGACCCGAGACGAGGATAGGAGCCGCACTGGACCCCGACCAGAAGACGGAGAGACACGGAGACAGAGGGACCACAATTCCACGTCCCAAGCCCGTTGTGACCTTCCTACCCTTGGTGTCTCCCCTGGAGACCAGTCCCCGAGGAGTTTCATGGATGATGTCGGGGAAAGGTTGTAGCGACACGAGTGCCTCGTCGGAGACCCAGAGGTGACTGGGGGTATAGGATTACAGACTTTGACGACCTCCGGTAAGTCATAGGACCAGGGGTCAGTGTCGACCCTTCTTTTCTTCTACCCCACGGGTTGTCTAGGTGTAGAACCGGAGTGAGGGTGGGCTACGGGGGTTCGGGGCGTTCCCCATGCGGTCTCAACCCTCCCAGACACTGCAGAGGACTCGACGAGGTACTAAGGTCGATCGTGGGTTGTCCTAGGAGACGTGTGGACACCCTGTCTTGGGACCGAAGAAGGAGACCCTGCCGAGGGTCGACACGACCTCCACACGGGGGGGCGGGTGACTACGGTCCATTCATGACTTAGACTCTACTGTGAAGGAACTAGTTTACTGTTACGAGATCAATGTCTGAGACGACTTCACCAAAGGTAAAGAGGGAAGAGCGGAATGAGAGGAAACGGTAAAGAGGAGTTGGGGGTCTCGGGCGTCAGTCTACCGGCTCTACGACTGGTTGGGGTGGTCTGACGTCTGAGGGAGTGTCGAACTCCCCGTCTCCTCGGACGAAGGGTCTCTGTGTCGACGGGTACGGGGAGACCGAGAGGTGCACATTACCTCGGAGTCTTAGCCGGTCTGGCGAGGTGATGGAGGTGTGTCGCAGAGAAGGGTGGGTTCGTGTCCCAAATGACGTCCACCTCCCTAAGAACTCAAGTCCTCGACCCTTTTGTTGACGTCGTTAACTGACAAACCTTTTGTTAAATGTCAAATGTTTTGTGAGAAAAGGAAATAGAGTACCCTTACGAGCCACGGTGGGACACTCCGTTCGTGCCGCCCTTGGTTGTCGGGGTCAAACGTCTGACTCCGTTTCTCCGAGACCTCCCACTTCAGTGACGGGACCCCGACGATCCTACCTCATTCCACTCCGACCCGGCCTCCTCTCGTCCTGAGGTGTGTCTCGTAGGTCTGTTGGGGAGGGTCTCTCCCCTACTCTCCGGTCTCACCGAGGTTCAGTCTCTCCGTCACGGGTTTGATGACGAACGTTCTGAGTCCTTAGAACGAGGTTCTATTTCCCCGTACCACACGTGTTCTCGTCCCCTCACACACACATTCACACAAGTGCACGAACCTTTGTACCCATGGACCTGTGTACTCATGTACGTACGTTCCCGTACCATGCGTATTCCCACACATACCCCCATCCATCATACCCATACTCTTTACACACAGTCACACACACCCGGTTCCATACACACACGGAGACTTGAGATACTATAATTGAAACTTTTATTCCGGGTAGCTAGACGGGTAAACCCGAAGGGTTCACCGAGTCACGATTTCTTAGACGGATGGTCACGTCCTCTACACCCGAGGTAAGAACCCAGCCCTTCTAGGGGACCTCTTCCGTTACCGTGGGGTGAGGTCATAGGAACGGACCTTTTAGGGTACCCGTCTCCTCGGACGACCCGATGTCAGGTACCCCAGTGTTTTCTCGACCTGTGTTGAATCACTGATTTGTTGTTGTTAGACAGGTAAATAAACAGACAAAAAGACTTATAAAAGATAAAAAGACTTCACATTTCGTCTCTTGATCCGTGTCTCTCCACGGGTTCTTTATGACCCCAGAACGACGGTGTTGAGTTGGACACTGTCAGAACGGACCCCTCCACTGGTTCGGATCTGGGAAGACGAGTCTGGAGGAGAGGGTGACTCTAGGATAGAGGTGACGTCCTGGGAGGTGAAGTACAACGGGTCTCGACACTTTCGTGAGACAGACGGAAGGGTCTCGTAGTCTGTCTAGATCCCACAGACGTCACTGAGACATTCTGTGTCGGATCCCTGGTCGGGGGTAGTGGGAAGAAGTCGGTAGAGGGTCGGGTCCTTTCTGATGGAAGGGTCTGGGTGTACGGGGAAGTGTATCGGTCAAGGGGGAACCTGTCCGAGAAGAGATCATTTTTACAAGTGTCATAGCGGGAGAGAGGGTGTGTGTGTGTGTGTGTGTGTGTGTCCTCCGGGGTTCCGGGGTCTGACCTGTTCGTCGGAGAGGGTGGAGTGGGGTTGGAGGTGTGAGGGTCGGTTAATTGGATGTCGGAACCGGTTCGACGACCCCGGAGACGGCCTTGTGGGTGAGGAAGGCCCCTTCTATCGACCAAATATTAGAGAGGGTAGTCACTCTGTCGTCGTTTAATTCTTTATACTTGAGACCTAAAGTCCTGCCGGGTGTCGGGCTTGGAGGGTCTCCGGCCTCTAGATGAAGGAAAGTGACTAGACACCCAGTCGTTTAAGGGTACTAAAGGTAAAAGAACTTTAAGGTCGAAACAAACCACGGTCTCCTCTCTCTCCGTCCTTCCTAACGACTCAAGGGGGCTGTGGTAGAGAGGGTGCCGCCCCAGAGTCGGGTCGGAGTCCGTCCTCATCCGACCTTAAGAGTCCTCACCGTAGAGACCCAACAACTAATGTGGTATTATGTGTCCGATCCACAGTTTGTGAGTCCGTCACCCAGACGTGTCTTACAATACCCCTTTAGATCCAAACGTTGTAAAAAAAGGTGGCACCTCTTGGGGTTAAGAGATGTCTCCCTCCAATGTCCACTCTTTTTCGTGAAACCTGAATGATTTGGGGGAGAACCATTCTCAAAAGTTGAGTTGGTATAGACTCCAGGGAAGGCCGAGGTTCGAGACATTAATAAGCCCTAATAAAAGGGTACCCCTATATAGATTCAAATACTCTGTGGTGACCTTCTCGTCCTAAGTAAAGTCTCGGTCTACAACTCTGGTGGGCGGGACACGGCAGTCGTCGTCCGTACCGTAAGGCCGGGGACCGGTCGAGTACCCTGGGCACGACCGACGAAACGACTGAATCTTATCGGAGCCTACCCTACCATATTTGACTGGAGTTCAAGTCCCAAGATTCGTCCTTAAAGGAAGAATTCCAGAGTCATAGAAGGAATATTCCCGAAGGGTCCCCCGAGTCTACCATTTCTTAGGTGGACGGATGCATCCTCTACACCCAAGGTAGGGACTCAACAGTACGTGGGGACCTCCTCCCTTACCGTTGGGTGAGGTCATAAGAACGGGCCCTTTAGGGTACCTGTTTCTTCGGACCGTCCGATATCAGATACCCCAGTGTTTTCTCGGTCTGTGCTGACTCGGTGATTTATTGTTGTTGTTAAAAGAAATATCTCGGTCTGAGCAGGGGGGGAGTGACCGAAGTGGGAGAGGAAGGGGTGTTCCCGTGGTTCACGATAATCTCTTAACAACCAGTGCAGTTTAGACTGAAAAATCGGTGCCAGAGTTTAATCTCGGAGTCTGTACACGGTAATGAGAGAGTGCGTGAGTAAAGGGGCCGAAAGCATCGAGTAATTCCCTCGATTACCTTGGCTAAAACGTCGATACCTACTCAACCGGGGTGCGGTCTACTCTGGAGCGAAGTAATTCAAGACCGACATAGGACAGGAGGACTCGTCGACTCAAGGTCCCTCCAGCCGAGCGTACTGTGAGGACTGGGGTCTACGGACCCGGGGCAGACTTGCGGCCTACTGACTGCCTCAATGTGGGGGAAACGTTGTTGGCAGGGAGGGACCACGAGCCGGTCACGACGCAACCGGAGCCACGAACAAGTGTCTGTGGTGGAGTAAGTCCTGAGTGGTAGACGACTCCTCTTGGTCGTAGCAGGAAAAGGACACCCCTTCGGCACTGAGACTCTCCACTTCACTGGACGGGTCTCAGTGTGGTGACCCAGTACTCTCAGTTTTGACCCTGGGTGTTGCGTTCTTATTATCTTGAGATATAGCGGTTTGGATACTAAATTATCTTTTTAGACATTAGTGAAAAATTTTAGGTCTACGTATAGTTTTAATAGGACTTTAAAAAATCTTTTTTTTTTGTTTTGAATCTGGGTCTGGGTAACCGAAGATCCGTCACTCCTGTTACGTCCGTCGACGGCGCGAGGAAAATACGTACCTCGAGTCGGGGTGTTGGGACCCCGATCTGGTCCGAGACGGTAAATTACTTACAATTGTCGGGGTCGTCAAGTGTGTCGCGGAACACCCATGGTCCGTGAAATGTGTGTGGACTCGAAAATAGGAAGTTGTTCCTGTGGTGACTGGTAGTAAGAGTTGACTCCTCTGTCTCCGAGTCCTTCCAAAATATCGAAGAGACCCAGTGTTCACAGTGTGTCCCGGTGGAGACTCAGGTCCTCAGGAAACCCTTGGTCCTCAGTTGGGAGTACGGGTCCCTCCTGACGGGTAAAATGTCTAGAGAAGGACTGGGGATGCTTGTAAATGACCAGGACGGACCCCCGGTCCGGACCTCGACTTGAACCCTTACGACGGTGTCTGACAGGGGGTCCTGGACCCCCAGATACCTATTCAATGACGACCAATCCTACGAACTACTCCTACATCCGTGATTCCTTGACCCGGACCTAGGAAGAGGAGGGAAAAAGAAAGGAAGGTCTAAATCTTGGACCGTGTCGTCTTGGTCCTTGTTCCTCCCGGGGGTTTCTCGACGAGGGTTTGGTCCGGTTCCGACCCCATAGACTACCGGCCCTTACTCTCCTTTCACCGAACTGACCGAACCTCGGAGGGATTAGTGGCCGGTGGTCTCAGGACCCTCCACCCTTACCGACCCCGAGACTCGGGTCATAGACGGACCCTTCGAGACGGTCGTCCTCTCGGTTGTGTGTAAAACTTTAACAGTTTAGAGTCCCCCGAAGGTACCACCGAGTCACCATTTCTTAGGTGGACGGTTACGTCCTCTGTGCCGAAGTTTGGGACTGGACCCCTCTAGGGCGTATGGCACCACGTTGCCTCGGGCACGTGGTGTTGACGACTTCGGAACATGAGATCTCGGCGACGAGGCGTTGTTCTCTGCGGCGACGTTACCTTCGGACGTGTAGCGTTGATCTCTGTCGGACCCGTCGTCACTTCTGGGTCGTGGCGGTTCTTCTTTATTTATTTTGTTAATTTTTCTTTTTTCTGGGATTTCTTGTGTTCTGAGGAAGTTGAACGATTTAAAACCACCGGAGTCAAACAGACGGAGGATGGTCGGGGTCTTTTGGATCTTTGCTTCCATCTTCACGGTCCAATCCACTCCCAACCCCATCCCCTTCTTACGAAGACCTTTCTCCTTCGATTCGGTCCGAGGGTCTCTCCCCCTCTTGGTCACCCTTGTGTCCACGATCGACCTCGTCCACGCCAAGGGTGACCCGAGACCCAGTCTGTCTGGACGTACGACCTACGTCCCCGGTCAAGGTAGGCTAGGCGTGACTTGGTTAGACCTTTTACCCCTGTCACTGTCATGAATGACTCTTGTGTGTCTCCCGAGTCTGTTCGTGTCACGGTTCACGTGTCTCATCTTTACCCGAAACTCCAAACGAACCGAAGTCCTAAGGGGGACCCAGAGCGAGACTACACCGGAGTACGAGAAGTGGAGGGACCAGTGGTCTTAACTCCCGTTAAGTCCATGTCGGAGATCCTGGGTCTCTCCGACTAGGGGAGGTCAGGTCGTCCAGTGTCCTTTGTCTAGGACTCTCCCCGTCCTGGTCCGACACGTCTTCATCTGATTCTCAGTTTTCAGATACCTATAACCCTGAAGGGACCACCAGGTCACCAATTCGGAAAGGTTAGGTCTCCATACCATACTCGAGGTATGGACCGACCCGATTCTAGAGTGTATAGAGCGTCGGTTTTTTGGTTTCATATTTTGTCTTCGTTATAATATTGTTTAAGTTTTTTCTGAAATTTTTACCAGGTCCAATTTTTTTTTTCAGATACCTATGGCACAACGACACTTTCTGAACCACTCCTCCCCGTCTAGGAGGTCCCACACCCTTCTAGTCCCGACTAGAGTCCCTTCCCTGGGACCCCGTACCCTTGGTGTCGACTCACGATCCCTGGATTTGGTCCCCTAACTGGACCGGGAGTCGAACCCGTCTGACCTCCATCCCCGTGTAAGGGTGAGAGGGTCCACCGTCTATGAAAATATAGGACCTGAGGAAGTCCGGAGGTAAGTTCGTTACAGGGGAAGACGTTTCATACATCACTGGAACTGGAATTACTGGACTTGGGGTCGAGGAGTAGACACTTTACCCGGACGTCAGAGGAGTGGATACCATGACTCCCCTCCCCTCGTCCGTCTAGACTCTGATACCCGTGGACAAAATATCTATCCCTTTCTCCGGGTCTTTCTCGATCTTGGAGGAAGGCGAGGGTCTCCAATGCGTCACACATTCACCGTCCTATTCTCGAGGGAGACGGGGTCCTCCACCGTCTGGGGTCGTAGACCGGGTGTCGGAAGGGTGTCGCCCACTCCTCTTCGGTGTGTCCACAGAACGCTCGGGCTCGTGTATGAGTCTCCCAGACCGAAGAGAATAGTAGATTGAAGAATCTCCTTTTCTCCTAAAAAGACAGTTTTAGTCGATGTATTGACCACTTTGCAATCGGACCAAGACAAAGAAGACACTATCGTATTTTTATTCTGTAGAAGTAGGATTCTGTCCTTTTGAGAATCGTTTACACAAAATCAAATTGGATTTTTTCCAGAGAAGATGGATGGCGACTAAGTACAACTCCAAACTGTCTTTTGTCGTTTAAAGACATTTCGTTAAGAGAGAGTTATTTTTTATTTAAATTTTTTTTTCCTCCCCAGAGAAGTTACCAGGGAGGAGTACTTCTCTGGGGTGGTACCGGTGTTTCAGGCACGGGGGTCGACTGGTCGCCACGGGTGTCTCGGGCGCGTCCTGATGTCTCCTGACCGCCCACACCTCTCCCACCGACTCCGGTACGGGTTCGCTGGGGACATCTCCGGGGTCGACCGGTACGGACACGAGCCGAGACCTCTTCCCGGGGTCGTGTGGGCTCGGGAGTCTTCTTACTGTCGACCAGAGAGGGGACCTCCTGCTTCTACTATTTCCTTGTGTTTCACCCCCCACCCCCCACCCTCTGTTCTGCCATGGTGGGGGTCTCCGTACCTCGAGTCTGGGGGCCCTCGGAAGATCAAGGTGGGGGTCTGACTGAGAAGAGCTTCGGTTGGAGTATAGACGAGACGTAGAGAGGGCGAAGGGAACCGAAGTAGGCGCAGGGACGTCGAGGGGTGTGTCCGGACCCACTCGTGGTCGTCGGTCCAAGGAGGGGTCCCTCTGTCCCTTTGGCCGACGGGTCCGAAGGTCGGAGCGAACCGCGGACCGGGGAAAGAGAGACGACGAGGCCAACCCAATCTTCCGAGGTCCGGAAGCTGTGGGCTGGGGACCGAGGACCCTCTTCAGAGACCTCGGTGCCAGTACTCCTTCTTCATCTTCTCCCTCCTTCTTCATCTTCCCCCTCCTTCCGGGGCGGGACACCCGTCGGTCCCACTGCCGGACCGTCGCGACTCCCTGTGAGGACGGTGCCCTTACCCGACTCACTGAGTGGGAGGGAGAGGGTCCGGAGGTTCCCATTCCTGTGTGGGGTCATGTCCGAGTCGACTGAGTCCCGCACTTGGCTCAGTATGTCTCGTCACCTCTCCCCAGAAGTTTGGACTCAGTAGTAGCGGGTCGAGGACAGGGATCATCCTGTGTATGGGTTGGCCACCCCAGTGGTGTCGACTGACAAGGACACCGGTGTGGTGACGGTCGACCGGGTCCTCTCCGTAGAACCCCGTAGGAGAAGTATCGGAAGGATCTTCCCCTCGGGAACTCTTCGTCTCGTGGGTCGGGGAATGGAATGGCTGCCCATCTGACTGGACACTCTGCCCGGGGTAAGGACTGGGTGACTGTCCCGTGCGTCCCTTCCTTCCAACTCTCGGTGGTAGACCGACGGTCTGTCCGGTCCCAAGGTCCCAAGGAGCGGAAAGACTTAGAGTTAGAGGCATAGTCACTGTTCCACCACTATTCTTGGGTAAGAATCTAAGACACAAACACAAGTCGTACAACCTTCGTAAGTTTCGTTGTTCACCCACGAGAATGGGAGTGGGGGTGGGGGACACGGTGACGGATGGTCTCCCGTACCTCTCGTGGTCGGTCCGGGAGCCCGTGTGGGGTTCTTCCCCCGAACACACCCAAGTGCCTTGTCGATACCCTATTTGGTACTCAAGGAACCCCCGAAGGGACCACCGAGTCTACCACTTCTTAGACGCCCTCTGGGTCTAAGTTAGAGACCCAGTCCTTCTAGGGGACCTTTTCCCTTACCGATGGGTGAGGTCATAAGAACGGACCACTTAGGGAACCACCGACTCGGGAATTCTTGCTCCGTCACTTTCACCGTCCAGTTCCGAGACCGGGAAGTGTGAGGACTTTATCTGATACTCGGTGTGACTCCACCCCCACCCCTGTCCACGTCCCACGTCCGATCTCCCGGTCGCCGAGTCCCCACGAGTCGGGTCCTCACGTCCCGCCGTGTGTCAGAGTGTCCACCGTGGAGCTCAGAGGCTCGGGAAGACGTCCGAGGAAGTCGGGGAGAGAGGGGTTGGAGTTGGGTCCTTAGGACCCCCCCCTAGGGTCAGAACGTGGCGACAGGGTTCGTTTGCTGAGTTGGTAAATCGGTATTTTCCTCTGGGTGGCCGCCTCCGGTGTCGGTTCCGACTGAAGG
Source organism: Capra ibex (assembly GCA_006410555.1). Lineage (NCBI taxonomy): Eukaryota > Metazoa > Chordata > Mammalia > Artiodactyla > Bovidae > Capra > Capra ibex. The sequence continues at coordinate 44,161,292 of SJYO01050590.1, forward strand.
GTGTGGGGTGCCCCTGCGGAGTCCAATGGCCAAACTGCGATGTCGAGGTCGACGGTTCCGCCGTCGTGGGTCAGTTCCGGTCCTCGTCCTCCTTTGTGACTCGTCGCTCCCACACCCCCCCGGGAGGGAGAACAGCATGGGGGCAGACCGGGGACCCCTACCCTGTCTGAAAGTCCCACTGATCCTACTCAAGACTCGTGGCCTGGTCGGGGGTAGACAGGAGACGGACGGGAGTCGGTTGTGGTTCGGGTTTTGGGTGTCCTGTCTCCCCGCCCCAGACTCTCCCCTCGTTGACTCACTGTCACCCCCTTTGTCTCGGCCCTCTCTTCTTTCCTCTTCCTGTCCTCCGCTTCTGTCTTTCCCTCTCACAGTGTTTCCCTTTCGTCGTTCGTGTTTCGGTGTCAGTTTTCTCTTTTCGCTAGAATTAGGGTTTGGCCGTTTTTTATTTTGGGTTTAGTTAAAAGAGTCGCAGAGACTGGACAGGGCACGACTTTTCCGGAGGACTCCGTGGGACAAGGGGGTTTCCCGGTGGACCATGGGGACGGGATTTGTGTGGGGGTGTCAAGGGTGTGTCGTCCTAAAATTAGTGTTAATGTGACCCGGATTAGGTCAATCAAGGGTTTCCCGTCTCCCACCCCTCCCCTAAGAAAGTGTGGTAAGAAAGGTTGGGATCTTCGCCGACCGACGGGGTCCACGTCACACTCGGCTTCACTCAGGAGTGCTTCCGGTTCTTACACGACGATTCTTTACGTGGTATTGCTTCCGACTCGTGGTTTCTTAGTTACGAAAAGTCGTCACAACAACCTCTTCTGAGAACTCTCAGGGAACCTGACGTTCTAGTTTCGTCAATTAGGATTTCCTTTAGTTGGAACTTATAAGTAACCTACCTGACTACGACTTCGACTTCGAGGTTATGAGACCGGTGCTGTACGCTTCTCGGTTGGGTAACCTTTTCTGAGACTACGACTCTTTCTAACTTCCGTCTCCTCTTCCCCCACTGTCTCCTCCTCTACCAACCTACCGTAGTGGCTGAGTTACTTGTACTTAGACTCGTTCGAGGTCCTCTACCACTTCCTGTCCCTTCGGACCGTACGACGTCGGGTACCCCAGCGTTTCTCAGTCTGTGCTGACTCACCGGCGTGTTGTTGTTTCTTTACATGAGTCGGGCGGAGTTTACTCTCGGGACGCGGATGTCCGAGAACGACAGAGTGTCGTCCTAGGACCCCTACAACCGGTGGTTCTGGTTGAAGACGAAGGGTGGTGTATAAGTTCGGGGAACGGTGTTTCTGTTAGCAAAACGTTTTTTAGGAGATTGACAGAAAAAGGTTCCAATGAGCCCCTCTTCCACCTTCCTTCGGGTCTCAGACCAGGAGAGAGTTCGGGTCCGTCGGGGAGTACACTTCGGTGTGTTCCGGGGTTTCTCCGCCCTCCCTCCCGTCGTTTCAAGAGGACTCTTTTCCACCCTCGGACGCCCTCGACTGACCCCGACACCAGAGGGATGGAGATCTCGTCGTCTGGGCGGGTAGGTCCACCCCGGACCGTGGGTGAAAGTGTCGTGTCCACACGACCGTTCCGCGGGGTGGGTCCCTGTTGGCGATAGAGGTCAGGAACGAACCACCGGTAGCGGAAACCTGTGTACCGTCGGTCAACGGTCCGACCCTGGTCTACTCCGACCCCCGGACGTTTCCGTCTGCGAGGTGGACGACGTGGGAGCGTCCCCGGAGGATGCTCCTACAGGGTTCCTCCGGGACCCTCTCCTTCTACTCCCTAGGCTCATCCTCTCGTTGAAGGGGTTCACGGTTGGACCCCTGGTCCGTCTGTGCATTGTCTGGAGACAACAGTCCCTCTGATCCGAGACCCGACTTGTTATTGGGTCCACTGGGTCTTCAGGGATGTCGTAGGGACCTTTATCGTAAGGTGTTCCCAGGACCACTGTGATGCTTTCTTTCAAGACCCTCTTCCTCCCACCCAAAGACAGGTGGATCACTCCTTCCCGTGGTTTCTGTCTGTCTGCGGAGTTACGTCCTCTGGGTCCAAGCTAGGGACCCAACTCTTCTGGGGACGTCTTCCTTCACGGTTGTATGAGGTCATGAGAATGGACCCTTTAGGGTACCTGTCTCCTCGGACCAGCCGACGTCGGGTACTCCAGCTTTTCTCAGTCTGTGCTGACTCGTTGATTGTGAAAGTTAAAGCGAAAGATCAAATCACCCTACTGCATACTTAGACTCAACACTGTTTACCGCTTCCTCTCGGTGACGACTGGAAAGAGGTTAGGAAGTTTGGGATGTATTGACGGAGAAGAAGGTGTCCCGGGAAACCAGGGAGGTGCCGAGGGGTCTCAAACAATCCCGGACCTGTGGTGAACGACTCTACTCGTATAGGATGTTCCTGTGTTCTGACCCTCACCCCTTCATCATGAGTGTCGGTCACGACTCAACACGTTTGGTCCGTACAACAGTGTGTGTGTGTGTGGGGCACAGGAGGAGACAGTAGGTGTAAAAAGAGTCTGGTCTCCGGACGTACTTTCGACCGTCAGAGAAGGTCCTTTGGAGGGCACCGACCGGGTCAGGACTGTCAAAGGAGAGCGGTTGAGTGGCTAGATTGAAGGACGGACACCGTGGGACCTGAAAACGACCCGACCCGAACAGACTCTGAGTGTTCCGAACTCTACTTGGTATGTGGGAAAGACTCCGTCAGGGTGTCGATCGTACCCGGGACACGCGACCGAAACGACCCCCCTTGGTGGTGGACAGATGAGGGTTCGTATCGTGGGACGCGTTACTCCTCTCGACCTGTCTACGTTCGTTTGTCGTCGTCCTAGTGGACCCCGGGTCACGCGAGTACCTACTGCGACAATCGGAAGAAGGTCCTCGGTTCACAGTCTCTGGGAGGCTACAGGGGTGTCTGAACGTACTCCGTACTCCACTCAATCCGTGGTTCTGAGACTCCAGTTTGACGGATCTGTGTACGGGGTCAGGACGGTGTGTGGTCGGCCGGTAGAACCCGTTCCCCTAGTGGAGAGACTCATAGTCACAGAAGTAGGTATTTTACCCTTACTTTTCTCAATCCATTCTATGCACATAACACGTGTCCCGGTCCCGGACCGTCTGTTTTGTGAGACCTTCTGACAGTCGGTAAGGACCCTCATAGTCTGGACTGTTGTGGTTCCGGACTTCGGACCTTTCTACCGTAGTGAAGGACCGACCCCACCCTTTTACTAAGACTTTCAGGGTCGTCTGCCCTAGGACTATCGTCCGAGCCTCGTGTCGACGACTTTGACTCACTCCGGCCGACCCGTCCCGGTCTTCGTAGAGTTTTGTTAGGGGGGCCCTGAAAGGACCACCGACTCACCTTCTCTTAGACGGACTGTTACGTCCCCTGTACCAAAGCTGGGGACTAAGCCCTTCTAGGGTGCACGGTGTGTCGTCGATTCGGACCCGTGGTGTTGATAACTTAGGCGTTGATGACTTCGGACACTCGGGATCTCAGGCACGAGACGGTGTTCTCTTTGGTGGTGTTACTCTTCGGACTCGTGACGATCTCTCATCGGAGGTGGACAGCGTTGATCTCTTTTTCGAGCGCATCGGTACTTCTGGGTCGTGTCGCTTTTTATTTCTTTATTAAATTTTGGACAGGGGTTTAGGACGATAAACGTAAAGTCTCCCAAACTGTGGGAGGGATTCTAGGAGTAAAGTTTTTTGTTTGACGGGTGAAGACCGTCAAGTCTTCCGATGAACTCAGACCATCAGGAACTCAATGAGTCTAAGAAAGGAAAGTTCTCTCCCCGCCGGACCTCTCTACGTCATTTTGGTGATCACCCCTGAGGTAACATACTCCGTCGGTCGGGAGGTGTACGAAGGACTACACATTTGGTCTCCGGGACGTCTCCCACTAGACTGGCCAGACCTCCACCATCCACTTCTCCACCATCGACGATTTACTCTTTCATAGACCGGACGGTCCGTCGGGGTGGGTCGGAGTTTAGGTCGAGGTGTCGTGGTCGCGGTTGTCCGGTCGGGGTGGGTACCTCGTTGTGTCCCTGGAGGACCGTACACCTAAGTTGTGGGGTTTTGAGGTGAGACTGTTTCTGTCCTGCTCCTCCCGTGACCCTCGGGGTCCCCGAGGATTGTAAAAAGTCACCTGGGTCTCCGACCTGTCGTCCCTAACTTTTCTGCTGAGAATGACGTCTGGGGGAGTTCGATGAGTTCGGAAACAAAAAACAAAGGATACTAAATGAAAATTAACTTTCTATTAACGAAATTCTATAACACAACCAAAGACGGTGTGTAGTCGTACGTAGTCGGTATTCATATGTATACAAGGGAGGGAGACCTTGGAGTGAGGGTGTTCGGAAACAAAAGTAAATAGATTGACAGTGATAGTGAAGACGGACGGTCCGCCGGTCCCTGGTGTGCACATGAACCGTCTTTCAGTCCTCCCCTCTATTAAGACCAGAGACGATATTAAAGGGTAGGGTTAGTTCAGTACACTGAAGACTGGTGATTGAGGTCCAGGACTGAAAGAATGTACCTATTCCGAACTCCCTGACCCAGAGGTACACCTCCCCACCGACACAGGTGAATCCTCACGTCTATACCCCACAGTTATTTGGTCAATCGGGACCTTCCCTAGTGTTTGTTCTCCAGTCATCCTCCGTCAGGGGATGGGGTCTATGAACCGTCCGTCGGGAGGTCAAGGACGGCTTCCCTGATGTCTCCACGATTCCCACCACACCTCTGACCTTACTACCGTGACACCCATCTTCGACGGAACCCTCTCTCAGCGACTCACACTCCCTCCGGTTCTGTCTAGTCCGGTTCACCAGTCCCCGAGTCCCTTTCCTCTTCTCCGGGTCGAGGGGTCCTTCCTCCTCGGACGAAGAGACCCCGGGGGTTTCTTATCGTTGTCGATGTCCCTGTGGCTGGTATCGAGAAGGACAAAATACTCACAGACGACACAAGGTCCGAAGTACGGTTCGTGATAGATAGTGAAACTCGTTGTCCCGGTCCTTCTCCGTGCTTCTCTCCTGTCCTGTGATCCGGACCGGGTGTTTACCGTCTCTGCCGGACCTGTTTCGGTCTAATGTTCTGTTCCTCTCCAGACGGACCCTTCCCTACATCCAGGTCCCTTCGTCTTTCCGGTCTCGGGTCCCGGAGACGAATCCGACTGGTCCCCGTTAACCCCACTGTCGATCCGTCTTCGTCTCTCTCCCGACTCTGGGTGAGTCCCTGACTGACTCGAGGACCCCGGGTTCTGTCCGGTACACAACTCCAGAGGACCAGGACCGGGAGGACACTTCCCCGTCTCCGATATTTGTCTTTCCAAATATCGGATCAACCCACCCCTAAACCAGTGACCTCACCCCACCCCCCACCGTTTTTGTTCTTCCACGTCCCCACCCCCGGAGTAGTTTAGGAACAGGGGGAACGTCCGGTTGGATCGTGGTTTAAGACTTCTAGGGTTCGGTTGTAGAGATCGGTGCGAGTGGGTTTTTCGGATTTCCCCTTGTTACCCCCTTAGACAAGACCCAGACGGGGGAAAGGTCAGGTGTTGTCCCTGGTGACTCCGGGATCTAAGTTCTCGTCCACGAGACTTTCAACAACGTCAGTCTTCAAGGGGGTTCAGTGAATAATCTGTGTCGTGGACACCCTTTTCCGAATCTCGGTCAGGACGAATTCGGTCACGACGGACCCGGGTACTTGAGGTCGGAGGGTGAGGTAGGGACAGAGTGAGTGTCGGAGACCTCATGGTGTGCCCCACCAGCCTCGAGTCGGGACCGAGTATCCCGGTTTTGGAGTCATAATTCTTCTCCGGAGTCTACCGGGGAACGGGTGGGTCCGACGTGGGACTAGGTTCGTCCTCACTTTCCCGGTTCTACGACGACTTCTTCTGTTACTTCTAACAGTGACGAGTGAAGGAATCGAGGTAGAGGGGAGTCTTCTCGGTGGGAAAAGGACTTCCTGACCCCTCTTAGGGGACGGTCCCCGAGGTCTTCCCGGAGGGTTGGGGTGAGGTGCCGACCCAAGTATACGTTTCGACACGGACTCTGGGTCGGAGTGGTCGGGTCCGAACTCTAGAAGGTCTGGGTAGGAGTGCTAGGGAAGGTTCTGGTGGGACCCCTCTACTGGGGGAGATAGTGAGGACCACGGTGACCCTTTCTGTGTCCCTCGACCCGGGTCCAAGGACGAGTCTATGAACGTCTGAGACACGGGATTCGTTCAGGACACCGGAGAGGTCCGGACACAGTCCGGGACATGGTGAAAGGGATGTACGTTCTAAGGTAAGGTTTGAGTGTAGTTGAGGAATAGAATTGTTGGGAACTCGTCTCCTTGGACTAAAAACTCTCAGGTTCTAGATCAGGTTCCAGTGCCTCGACCGTTTACGTCCGGTTTCTAATGTCGATGTTGACGTCCTGAGACCCGAGTGTGAGCATTGACGTTCCAGACATTTTACTCTTCTAGGAGTCGACATAAGATTGGAGGTCCTCGGTGAGAGGAACGGTACGAGATGGATAGGTTCCCCAGTGACCGTCTCCGACGTTGATTCACTTCAAGGGTCGCTCCTGTGGTTCCCTAAGCTCCATACCCCGTGCCAGGACCCAAGTTTTGACATACTGGATTCGGTCTTGATGTATCGAGTCAGTCGGTGGGAGTTCTGAGGGCCCTGAGGTTGACATAGTCACTCCAGAATTGGTCCGGGTGTCTCTCAGATACCACACTGCACCGATCTACCGACCGGGCGGGAGACGGGTCCTTTGTCCCACCTAGTCCAGCCTCTGTCCCGGATGGGGAAAGTTGTACCCAGACCAACTGAGTAGACCTCGGGTACTCATCGAAGGACGGGTGTCCCCGTTACCCACAGTCCGAACGGGTGGTCAGTCGGGACCCTCTGACAGTGGTGAGGTCGGATCCGTCCGTCCCTGGAGTCCTCTCGGGGTGGGGTTCGAAAACACCCCTGAGTCGGAGTCCGTCTTTCATTCACTTTGGGTAAGGTCAGTCTTCTCAAAGAGTATCTTCTTCGTCGGTTCGACTTACGTCCAGGGGGAGTCCGGGTTTGAGTGTCCTGGTCGGTCTTTGGGTCTCAGTCCTCAATGAGGGAGGAACGAAGGCCCATGTCGTTCGATATGGGTGTCGACTGATGTGGGGAACGAGGGACCCTGTAAGACTCGAATCGATTCGATTCGAAGTCAAAGGGGTAGACACTTCGTTCTCCCTGGTCTTCGGGTTGAAATGTGTGTTCATTCTCCTCCTTTGCCATTACGAATCGGATTCTTCGAATTGTCTCCGGGATCCGTGTCGGGCGTAGGTGTCCAGCGACGACAACCCGAGGGCGGGTACGCCCTCGCGCCCCAGTGACTGGAAGTCCCGTGTGAAGACGGGTCACGCGGCCACCTTCGTGAGGTCGTGGAACGGCAAGTGTGGGTTCGGGTCGTGGACGAACCTGTTGACCATCAGTAGCCAGTGACGCATGAAGAACCCGAGGGCGGCGGGGGGCTCCCGCCCTCGCGGCCGCGTTGTTCCAGGCGTCCCACGTGGACTGCCCCCGCGTCCCGGGGGGACGAGGAGACGACAGAGGTGCAGGTACCGGGGCGCCCCGCGAGTCTCCGCCGGGGTCGGACCGCGCAGGCCCCGGTGGACCCTTTCTCTGCTTCTCACTCAAGGCGAGTCTAAGGAAGTCATGTGAGGTCGGTACCTGCGGGATTCGGCCTGGCCCGAAGCCCGGCCCCTGACCCGACCCTTACTCGTTGCTCAACGACCTCTCCTGCCTGGGCGCCGTCCCCCGCCACCAGTGCGTTCGCCCCGTGGTCCGCTCAGCACGGGCCCGGTGGTCAGTCCTCCCCTTTCGCGGCGCTCCAGGGCCCTAACCCTCCACCCCCCCGGGACACTCCCGCATGGACTGCTCCCGCCTGGACTGCCGTCGAGTGCCCCGACACCAACGGCCATTCCCCGTCCCTGTCCCCAGCGGTCTCCGGCGCCGGGTCTCGAGGGTCTCGGCTCTCAGCGCGGCGGCGGACGGGTGCACTGGCGAGGGGAGGGGGGCGCGCAGGGGCTGATGTTCGGCCCGACCCAGTCAGAATTTCCCGGTCCGACCGGGTCCGTCCTGCCCCGCCCCGGCCTGGGCGGATCTCGCCGTCGTCTTATCCCCCGCACCGAAGGTCTCCCCCGCCTTTGGAGGGTCCGAGGCGGGCGGCGACCCCTTTGGGTCGCGATCTCGTCGGCCGATGTGCCACCCGACACGCTCGTCGGTTAACATGTTCGGTGGTTCCTTCACCGTCGTGTCTTTTAGAAGAGAACGTCGGGGTCCATCGGGGACCTTAGCCCACAAAAGAGACCTTCTAGGGTTTTCCGGGAGGCCATGTTACACATTCCAAAGGTTGAATCACCACCGGGTGACGGTCAGATAGATTTCAGAATTAAAAACAGTTGTCCCTCTTACTTTACCTTAAAACAACTCTAAGCGTAGAGAGACCAAGGACCAACGAGAACCCTAGAAAGATCGTGACCGTAGAGAGGTGAAGACACGTAGAGAACAAGAACCTTTTGTCGTAGGATTCTGATCTTTAGGATTTAAGGATAAACCAGTATAGGTAGTTGAAAAGTGGAATACTGAACTCGAAAACCACAGTACAAATTCTTTAGAGGAGGAAGGTGGGATCACGGTCTATAAGAAATAATCGATTTTCCAAAAGGGAATATGACACTCGGGTGGAATCTAACACACGAATCAACGAGCTAGCACAGGTTGAGAAACTCTGGGGTTCCTGACGTCGGACGGTCCGAGGAGACAGGTACCCCTAAGAGGTCCGTTCTTATGACCTCACCCAACGGGAGGAGGTCCCCTAGAAGGGTCGGGTCCCTAGCTTGGGCCCAGAGGACGTTACGTCCACCTAAGAAATGACAGGTTCGGTGGCCCCTTCGGGGGTAGAATCTAATAGAATGTATAAAACTTGAGCAAAAGGGTAGTGTCTGACAAGTCAAGTCAAGTCAAGTCAAGTCACCGAGTCAGCACAGGCTGAGAAACGTTGGGGTACTTAGCGTCGTACGGTCCGGAGGGACAGGTAGTGGTTGAGGGTCTCAAGTGAGTCTAAGTGCAGGTAGTTCAGTCACTACGGTAGGTCGGTAGAGTAGGAGTCAGCAGGGGAAGAGGAGGACGGGGGTTAAGGAGGGTCGTAGTTTCAGAAAAGGTTACTCAGTTGAGAAACGTACTCCACCGGTTTCATGACCTCAAAGTCGAAGTCGTAGTAAGGAAGGTTTCTTTAGGGTCCTGACTAGAGGAAGTCTTACCTGACCAACCTAGAGGAACGTCAGGTTCCCTGGGAGTTCTCAGAAGAGGTGGTAGTGTGAAGTTTTCGTAGTTAAGAAGGCGCGAGTCGAAAGAAGTGTCAGGTTGAGAGTGTAGGTATGTACTGGTGACCTTTTTGGTATCGGAACTGATCTGGCTGGAATCAACCGTTTCATTACAGAGACGAAAACTTACACGATAGATCCAACCAGTATTGAAAAGAAGGTTCCTCATTCGCAGAAAATTAAAGTACCGATATTCAGTGGTAGACGTCACTAAAACCTCGACTTTTGTTATTTCAGACTGTGACAAAGGTGACAAAGGGGTAGATAAACGGTACTTCACTACCCTGGTCTACGGTACTAGAAGCAAAAGACTTACAACTCGAAATTCGGTCGAAAAAGTGAGAGGAGAAAGTGAAAGTAGTTCTCCGAAAAGTCAAGAAGAAGTGAAAGACGGTATTCCCACCACAGTAGACGTATAGACTCCGATAACTATAAAGAGGGCCTTTAGAACTAAGGTCGAACACAAAGAAGGTCGGGTCACAAAGAGTACTACATGAGACGTATCTTCAATTTATTCGTCCCACTGTTATATGTCGGAACTGCATGAGGAAAAGGATAAACCTTGGTCAGACAACAAGGTACAGGTCAAGATTGACAACGAAGGACTGGACGTATGTCTAAAGAGTTCTCCGTCCAGTCCACCAGACGATAAGGGTAGAGAAAGTCTTAAAAGGTGTCAAATAACACTAGGTGTGTTAGTTTCCGAAACCGTATCAGTTATTTCGTCTTTATCTACAAAAAGACCTTGAGAGAACGAAAAAGGTACTAGGTCGCCTACAACCGTTAAACTAGAGACCAAGGAGACGGAAAAGATTTAGGTCGAACTTGTAGTCTTTCAAGTGCCAAGTGCATAACGACTTCGGACCCAACCTCTTAAAACTCGTAATGAAATGATCACACACTCTACTCACGTTAACACACCATCAAACTCGTAAGAAACCGTAACGGAAAGAAACGCTAACCTTACTTTTGACTGGAAAAGGTCAGGACACCGGTGACGACTGAAAAGGTTCAAGCGACCGTATAACTCACGTCGTGAAAGTGTCGTAGTAGAAAGTCTTAAACTTTATCGAGTTGACCTTAAGGTAGTGGAGGTGATCGAAACAAGCATCACTACGAAAGATTCCGGGTGAACTGAAGGGTCAGGTCCTACAGACCGAGATCCACTCACTATTGTGGTAGTACTAATAGACCCAGCACTTCTAGAAAAAACATGTCAAGAAGACACATAAGAACGGTGGAGAAGAATTATAGAAGACGAAGACAATCCAGGTATGGTAAAGACAGGAAATAACTCGG